>VKOC01033259.1:0-17459 GCA_009364415.1 Spea multiplicata | reverse complement strand
CATTAATGGAGTTGAGCCGCTTGCTGTGATTTAGCCGATAAAATTCCCCTGTTTGAGTTTTTCTTAATAGTTTAGAAATTATTCTGCGAATCCATTTGATTTTCTGTATATTATAAAAGTGATTCGGTTTCCAAGGAAACAGACACAGAATATCAACTTCCTGATTCTGTCCCAAGGAAACTAAGTTGCACGGCATGGAGGTTCAGAGATTTGGTTGCAGATCTCTTACAAAGCACTGGATGGAGATTCCGGTTCTGCGATTTGCTTTGTTGAGCGCGTTACGTATTGATCGGATTTCATTAAATTATAGACATTCATTATAATAAAACGGTTGCCCTTTCTGCATCCTGATTGGTCGCTGCTCCCCTCACTTTTTTTAAATGACAAGAGATTTATATGTATTGTTTATCTTTACCGGGGATCCTACTCACTTTAACGATAAGGGGCGTGAGTTTAGGCCGAAGACAACATCCATATACTGTATGTGCCGGAGCCAGCATTATCCGCCAATATCATGTCCTAAAGTCCTCTCCCTTCTCCTCCCCCACCCTTACAAAGCCTGCCTGCACCAATCAGCACCAATCAGTAACATAACAATACAGGAGAGATAACTTAATGGGGAGGAATAATCCTGCAGGTCCTGAGAACCGGAAGTGAATATGGCTGTTTTGCAGTTGCGTAGCGTGAGATAATCTATCGGTTTCCAGCTATACATTTCTCTGTATTTTGTTGTCAGCAATGAGGTCATTTGGTTACGTCAGCAAATCTTAGGGAAACTGAACAACAAAAAGTGTTTTGTGCGCCGCTGACTCCCATCTGGCGATCGTCCCTCCGGCTGCCGTCAACTAATGAGGTTAAGTCGTGTGATTTATTAGTTTAATGCATCTTAATCTCTTCCATTTCTGCGAGTGACCAAAGACGTCTTAATAAAAATTATGATTTTTTTTGGGTGTTCCTTTTATTTGCCAACCTGCCCCCAGATATCTCTTATACCTCCCTATATATATCTAAAGCTCCGTGCGCAAAATCAATATCAATAGCACATGCGCTATACTCCGGTAACAATACAGCTGAACCAATAACATGAATAACTTAAACACTTCCAGCAACTGAAAGGTTAATGGATACCGGGTGGGTTTTCTTTCTTGTAAGGAGTAACAAAGGTAATGAAGCAGAGACTGTAATGTATCCAGGGTGCTGATCTTCAGTCTGCTATCGCGTGTCGGTCAATGTACAGCTTCAGCAATATTCACTCAATAGATTTATGCGATGGGTAAATATATTAAATATATGCCTCTTTACCCCCTATTTGCCACTCTGCCGCCCAGGTATGCCTTTTAGCCCCCTATATGCCACTCTGCCTCCCTTTTATTCATTTTAACCCCCTATATGCCACTCTGCCTCTCTTTCATACCTTTTAACCCTCTATATGCCACGCTTACCCTCCCCCACCCTACCAGTGCATCCCTCGACTTGTCCCCCGTGCTTCAGATTCTTTGGTGTCATCGCACAGACCTCCACCGGCTGCCGGAGAGATGGATCTGGATCTTAGTCTTGTAGTCAGACCTCTGTGTGAGGTCTGATTAAAAGACCACCCCGAATATAAGACGATGGTTACTTTTTAGTGCATTTGCTCTGGCAAAACCTTGTCTTACAATCTATTCTTGTAGATTCTCCAATCAATAATGTCACTTGGATCACTAAACACAATAGACCAAGCATACTGTATGTTCAGCTCTCCCTACCATCCGTCCCGGCCTTCTCTGCTGGGGCAAGATTTCCAAGTCTCAGCAGCTCACCTACACTCCCTCTGTACTGACTCCACTTACTAACAATAAGGACTTTCCCTCGAGAGAAAACCCAGGAACATGAACAGATTACTCACCTGGCGCTGCACCCGCCATAATATTACATTTAACGTAAAAAAAGAAAAAATGGTTCTGCACTCAACTCGCCGGAAGCTGAGTGCTAGCAGGAAAAAAAAGGGGCAACATTAACCCTCTTGAATCACAAAAACAAAGAAAAGGAATCCCCGCACTCCAAACGGCTTCCAATCTTTAGGATACTTTATACAGAGAAAGCAAAAAAGCAACATTTCGGCCAAACAGGGTCTTTGTCACGCAAACAGCTAATATTACATTTAATCCATGATGGGAAGTTTATGTTTATTGCTCACTTCCTCAATCAGTCATCATTTCCCTCACAGTATAGACATCATCAGATCACTATATACATTTATTTCATTTTTAAAATATTTCACTCATCTGCAAAAACTAATTTTAAAAAACTTCAGTATATGATGGCGCTATATCAATCAGTATAGATCACTCAGTAATATCACACATTGTACAGCGCTGCAGAGTGATACTGCGATATGGAGTATGACGGCGATATATAAATCAATAAATAATATACATCTCCCCGTAGATGCTGTATCTAGTGGGGGGCAGGTCATGGGGGCTCTACTCCCATTAAATGGGTGAGTTGCCCCTCCAAGTGCTGCACGCAGTTATATGGTGCAGAAACATTTTACTGGTAACCATGGTGACAAACTCCTAGTTTTAGAGACACGGTCACATTATACAGCCTTCGGATTTGGGGGTTTAACTTGTTTGGGGGCATTTCGATATTGGCTGATGTTGGCTTTCTTCAGTAAAAAGAGCTCTGGGGCAGGTTAACTAAATAGCATGAAACACATCATGGGAATAAAACGGCAAGAAACCTAAAAGGGCTGGGTCTGTGTCCGGCAGCTGTAGGGTTAAGTTACCCAGGTTCCCAAGATGCTGTGCAGTGATGTCACTATGCTGACTCTATCTGGGAATCTATGATGACGTCACAGCGGCATCAGACAGTTTGTAGAGATGCAGCTGTTAGGTGCCGGATATTTCCCTCCGCATTTCGCAGAATTTCTTCACGAGCGGTAAGCCAATCAAATCATAACAATAATATTCTTTTACTTTCTATCATATTTAAGGATTAGCAGCAAACATACTTCCCCCGGTGCACTGCTTTCCCAAGCCCTCTCTGCTGGGATTCGGTTCCACAACTCCACTACATCCCTAGCCTAGACACATTTTCTTACATATGCCCCAAAAGCCCCTTTTTTTTCTTAAAAACAATCTATAGCTCTTCACCACCGACTCTGCTTTCCATGGCACCCCCTGAAGCCACACCGACCGCCCCGTCGTTGGCAGTAAAGGGGGCCCCCTGGACCTATAGGAAAGGGGGGTCATGGCTGCTGGCCATGCAGGCGGCTGCAGTGAGCCCCTTTTCCATCGGTGGGAAGCGGTAACAATGTTGCAGCTAAGAGGGTTTAAAGGTAGGTGAAGAGGTGACTCTTACCTCTTCCAGACGTTAGCCGCTTGGGCCGGCTTGTGGCCCCTGCAGGGCCGGGACTCTTGGTTAATCGCTGGTGATTTAACTCCTTGTTGGGCCGAGCGCTCAGCAGCCGGCAGGTTGTGGTTGTTGCGCTGGCCCGGGGAATGGGTTTTTTGGGGGGGGTATTTGGGGTTCTTTTTCGTTGGCCCCTTGCTATGGCTCTAAACCGTCATGTAATTTAAGGGGTATTAATCGCCAGTGGCGTCTCCAGCTTTAATATTTAGGGGGGGGGCACGTTGGGGGACAGGGACCAAAGTAGGAGAGGCAATTAGAAAACACTACATATACACTATATATATATATATACACACATACGTATCAGACATATATTAGATGTATAGATATATATATGCATTTTATCTACACAGTACGTACTTTTCTCTTTGAAGTAAAGACCGTAATTTAAATATTATTTCAAAATAACAGTTAAACTGGCGGTTATTTTTCTGTTGCCGTGATATATTAATATTACCCCCTGCCACCAATATATATATATATTACAGTATTTGCTCAATTATAAGATGACCCCTGAATTTGAATATTAATTTAGGGAAAAAAGAAAAAAGCCTGAATATAAGACGACCCAATAGGAAAAAAGTTTGACCTGTAAATATTAAGTCATGTAAACTATTTTTGCATATTTAATAAAAACTATGTTTGAAAAAATGTTTTTATTTGCCAACCTGCCCCCAGTTTTGCACATCTGCCCCCCAGATATGCCTTATATGCCACTCTGCCCCCAGAAAAACCTTATACCGCCCCCTATACGCCACTCTGCCCAGGATATGCCTTTTAACCCCCTATATGCCACTCTGCCTCCTTGACATGCATTTTAACCCCCTATTTGCCACTCTGACTCCAGAATACCATTGAACCCCGTCCCCATGCCACTCTCCACTCCCCCCGACTTACCTGTGCATCCCTTTACATGTCACCCTTGCTTCAGACTCCCTGGTGTCTAGAGGGACAGCCGGTGGAGGTCTGTGCAATGCAGACCTCCGCTACTGGTGGCCAATACTTCCGCCCCAGCTTCTATGACTGAGCGCCGGCATCACATGATGTTCCGGTGCTCCACCATAGAAGCCCCGATCAGGGGCGTAACTAGAAACCTCAGGGCCCCGGTGCGAGAATCTGTTAAGGATCTGGATCTTATTCTTGTAATCAGACCTCTATTTGGGGTCTCATTAGAAGACGACCTTGAATATAAAGCAAGGGATATTTTTCAGAGCATTTGCACTGCAAAAAACCTTGTCTTATAATCGAACAAATGCGGTACATTAATATTAGCCCCCTGGTTGATGGCAGACGAGCCCCCTTCTGGCGACCAATAGAGTCGCTCGAACAGACTTTTAAAATCTTGGTGCCGCAACTTGGCTCCAAGAGATAAAGGTCCGTACGAATGACCAATAGAGTCCCTCATATATATTAATATTATTCACTCTTTCACTCCTGACGGCTTGCGCATGTTCCTTACACCTCCTTTCTCTCTCTCTTGCAGATTACATCATGATTATCTAAACATATCATACAATTCCACCAAGAATTACTGCTATGGCGCCCGCATCCACAGCACAGTGCTGCAGGGGCTGCCTTTTGGCGGGATTCCCACAGTCCTGGCCCTGGACTTCATGTGCTTCCTGGTGAGTGATTCCCGGCGATCGTCTGGCGGGTCAGAGCTGTTGGTCCCATCTTCCAGCAGCTGTAAGAGCTCATGGGCGAGGAAATGAGTCTCTTTATACCCCAGGCGTGCTGTATTCGCAGGGTAATACCGGCTCCATAGCATGATGCGTTTATTAACCTCTCTCTCTCACAGGTTCTGCTGTTTATCTTTTCCATCTTGAGGAAGCTAGCGTGGGATCATGGCAGACTTGCCTTGGTGTCTGACGTTGAAAGGTGAGCTTATAGCCTATTGTCTGGGTTTTGTACACGGGGCCACTGCTTGCCCAGCCTCCGAAGACACAAAACACGAAGAATCTTCATGTTTGTCCTCGTTAATAATCTCCCTGGTCCCTCCCCCCTCTAGTCTATCTTGTCTACACTGCATTGCAGGGGTTAACGGTAGCAGGAATCCATAGGATTACGCAAGGAATTAAAGGTCCGTGCAAGCGAATCTATTGGTTGCCTGCAGGGGCCTCCTCTGGCATCAACCAATTGGTTGATGCTAGAGGAGGCCCTTGCCGGCGACAATAGAGTCGCTCTTATGGAACTTAAACTTCTGTTCCCTTCCAGGCCAAGTTTCAGCTTCAGGATTCAAAGGTTGGTGCAAGCGACTCTATTGGTCGCTCGCACGGACCTTTAACTCCTGGAACCTCCCCAGGCCAAGGTCTGTACGAGCGACTTTATTGGTCGCCGGCAGCAGCTCCTTCATTGGTTGATGCTAGAGGAACTCCCTGCAGGCGACCAAGAGAGTCGTTCACATGGACCTTTAACTCCTGGAACCTCCGAAGGCCAAGTTCCACCACCAGGAGATAAAGGTCTGTGCGAGCGACTCTATTGGTTGCCTGCAGGGGCCTCCTCTGCCAGGGAGATCTTTCTTTGTTTGTCCCGAAGCACTCGTCCCTATTAGTGGGTATGACGGTACCCAAAGGACAGTGGCAGGGGAGGTGCATATTTTTGGGGGTTCGGGAAGCATAGGAAAGTTTCCAAGGTTCACCGGAGTCGTTTAACTTTTTCATTACCGGCCCGAGTGGCACCTTGGTCGGACTTTGTTTATACTTTTGCGTGCCTGCGCCGTAGACGCTTACCTTCGGTGCTTCGTCAAATCCTAAATTCATGACTTAATGGTTTGGTAACCTATCTTATGAGCTTAATATCCTCTCTGGTGATTAACCCTTTTTCTGCCGGGCTGCATGTGGACTAGAAGCTAGCTCCTCTTCCTAACGCTGTCTTCCTCTCTCCACAGCGGGACGTCAGAGATGCGATCCGACGGCCACGGCGGTTATGAGCGTCTGACCCCTGATTCCGGTGAAAGGGACAGAGTAAGTACCGGCAAAACCCCACCATAACGGCAGCAGCTCTCCACTGGTTATGGAACTATAACTCCCATGATGCTCGACTGGGTATAGGCATACCCTTGTTCTTTTAGGATGCCGGCAGAGCATTCTGGGAGTTGTATTTCAGCAGGTGGAACTGTGTTGGACGGCTGATGTGTGCCCACGGGGGGTAATTTATTTAAACAGCTCGATCACAGAGCATTGTGGGTTGTTTTTTTTGAACCATACATTGTGGTTGGGATGGTATAATATTGAGGTTGTAAGGTAAGAACTCAGTACAAAGTTATTTAGTGTCTCAGAGATGCCCTAGACAGAGCGTGGGCATTAAATGGGCTTTATCACCTAAATAGTGTTTAGAAACAAAAAGCATGTCGATCAGTGGAAGAGGGTTTAGGCTCCTGGGAAAGTCTCTTAGCTGCCATCTCTCCGCGGCCGCAGACTCTTCGAGCTGAGCTGCGGTCTGGATCTCGGATTTTGTCGGATCCCCCCCAGCTTTGCCCCTTTTGAGCTTTTCTGATGAATCAATGCCAGCCGCTTTGCTGATGTTTTTTTTATGTAATTCATGGTTTGGTGAATAATAACAGCGTTTTTCGTGTTCTCGCCCCGCAGGGTTTCTTCTCGTGGTTGCCGGCCATCTTCAGGATAAAGTGAGTCTGTCCTCCCGTGATTTCTCGGTTTATTCTGTATCTTAACGTCTATTTCTGTTATTTAACGGCCAGGGTGGATGGGCACTTCCCAGCCTCTCTGGTGTTAGGAGAGGGTCGGCTGAGGGTCATGTGAGTGCATTAGCGCTGTATATTAACCCTTCTTTTCTCATTACAGAGAGGAGGAGATCCTTGAGAAATGTGGCACGGATGCTTTGCATTACCTCTCCTTCCAGCGCCACATCATCGGACTCCTGATAGTTGTTCTCATCATGTCCGTTGGCATTGTCCTTCCTGTCAACTTCTCCGGGAGTCTGTTGGGTAAGAAGGACTGGGGCTGGGGGGGGAGGGGCAGCTCTAGCCACCAGAGCTTACAGTCAGCAGGCCATCCGTGGATCGGTGGCAGGAAGGTTTGGGCTCACATTGAACATTTCCTTTTCTCTCTCTCTCTTAGGAAGCGGGGCGGTCAGTTTCAGTAGAACAACTATCGCCAACTTGGATTCAGGGTGAGTGTGCGTCGGGGGAGAGTACGCTAAGCCTTTGATCACGAGACGCGGGAGCTGCCACATTACAGAGAGAAGCTGTCACATTAGAGCGGCTGCCGCCGGGGCTTAGGGGTTTTTTTGTAGCGTTTCTGTAGTTTAATTGTGCTGACGGCTCTCCGCTTGTCCTCCCAGCGGTACGGAACACGCATTGCGTTCTGGGACGGTCCAGAGAGTGCACCCCCTACTTACCCCTCTAGAGCGAAAGGTCCTCCTTACTAGCAGCGTGCCTGCGCGCGCCGGTTAGTAGAGATGCCCCTGGACAAATGGTCACTGTGTCTGTCTGTATGGGTAGCCGGCGCTAGTAACTCGCTGACCTCTCCCATGTCTCTCTCTTTCTCTCAGTGATAACCTGCTCTGGTTACACACCGCCTTCGCCTTCTTCTACCTGCTGCTCACCGTGTTCAGCATGCGCCGTCACACCTCCAAAATGCATTACAAGGAGGATGATCTGGTAAGTACTGGTGGGAGCGCCGTACAGAAGAAATGCCAGGCGGCTACAATGACCTGGCTGAGCCATTCGGAGCCACGATTTTCCTTCTACATCATCCTGGGCATTTATTACACATCTGCCCCCTTCACTCAGTACAGCGCAGAGCACACTCCAGGTGTCCCGTTCTCGTTACTCACCCGGAATTGCGTTCCTTTACAGGTGAAGTGCACGCTGTTCATAGACGGCGTTTCCAAGAAGGCCGAGCCGGAGGACATCAAGAAACACCTCGAGTGAGTGTCGCTGCAGAGCGTCTCGCCCCGGCGCATTTTGTTAGCTGTCTTTTTGCAGTCTCTCCTGCCCCAGGTCTCTCCGGGGGTCTCTCGTGCCTCCGTTTAAATGATCGCGTTTGCTTTTTGTTTTAGGGAAGCGTATCCCGACTGCAGCGTGTTAGACGCCCAGCCGTGTTACAATGTGGCACGGCTCATGAAGCTGGATACAAAGAGGTGAGTGCGACTTCCCCGGATATAACGCGTGACCGGCGTGTTCTACGTGTAAAAGATTCCGTTACCCGATGGGGCAGAAACACATGGTGTGTACCGTGTCCCATCAGGCTGGGGTGAGGCCTTTTCCCCGTTCCTCCGCTTTTTGGGTAGAAGAATCTCCTAAATGCCCTTTTCCTCTAGAAGGAGTTATAATGCTCTGTGATTTTTTTCATCCCCCGGGTCTCGGACATCGGCGCAGGCCCAGAGACCGATAACTCGCTGGCTGTGAGTGATAAGAGTGTGAGCTTCTCCTTGAGTCCTCATCATTTGTTGTCTCTCCTGCAGGAAGAAGGCTGAACAGGCCCGGTTCTACTTTACTCACCTGAGCACAGAGAACGGCCCGTCTTCGGTCAGCACCAACCGGTGCGGCCACCTCTGCTGCTGCGCCATCAAAGGCTGCGAACAGGTACTGCGCGGGGGCCGCCGACGGACACCGCCACTCCTAAATATCACATCTGCAGATACACTTAGATAAAATATTTAATGGGTTGTTTTTTAAACCTGTTGGTTTTGCATTTTGTGTATATAAATATATATATATATATTTTTTTTTACCGGTATATATATATGTGTATGTAAGTATATTTATTTATTTTATTTATGTATTTAAGATTTCTTTGGCAGTGAACATGTCAGGGTTGGGGGTCAGAAAGCTGATTTTTTTCCCGGTTGTGCAGAGTTATCAGGAAGGGGCATTTCAGGATTTTTCACGCACTTTTTGCCCCGCGCAGGTGGAGGCCGTGGAATATTACTCGCGGCTTGAGCAGAACCTGAACGAGGAGCACAAGAAAGAGAAGGCGAAGGTGACCGAGAAGCCCCTCGGGATGGCGTTTGTCACGTTTCACAACCAGGACGCGGCAGCCACGTGAGTCTCCTACATGAGCTAACAAACGGTCATTCGTGGTGTGGAGACGGATGAGGTCTTCCCACCACCTTGTTGAGGTCAATGATATTCACCGCTGTCTCTGTGTTCTGCAGGATCTTCGCAGACTTTAACATGTACCAATGTCACGGCTGCAGCTTCAGAGCGGACCCCCGGTTGTCCTCCTGTAGTGAGTCCCTGCATGTGTTAAACTGGAGCGTGAGCTATGCCCCCGACCCGCAGAACATTTACTGGTAAGAACATGGGATTTGCCACGATCTTGGGGCATGGGGGGGTAGATGGGGAGGACAGGAAAGCCAGCTGTATTTGGGTAGACACAGCGTCATATGGGCATGAGGGGACTTTACAGGACTCTGTATTTCTCATATCACGGTGTTTAAAGGTCTCCGTGGCCGCGGGAATGGTTAGAATTTTCTGTAATGTGTCTCGACTCGCTACTTTCTGCCTCCTTATCAGGGAGAACCTGTCCACGCGCGGCTTTGTCTGGTGGTTTCGTTGCATTGCCATCAACGTTGTCCTCTTCACGCTGCTGTTTTTCATCACCACCCCAGCAATCATGATATCTACCATGGACAAGGTCAACGTCACCAAGCCCGTGGAGCAGCTGAACGTGAGTGGAGTAGACCAGGCTCTGGCGGGGGGACTCCGTTATCGGAGGGGGGCTTTCCATTGCTTTCTTGTTTCTTGTTGTGTTTTATGACCTTGCGTTTTCTCTCTCTACAGAGTCCCATTATCACTCAGTTCTTCCCCACTCTCCTGTTGTGGTCCTTCTCCTCCTTATTGCCAACCATCGTCTATTACAGCACATTCTTGGAGTTTCACTGGACCAGGTACTGATATCACTGCCACTGTTGTGAATATGTAGGAGGGACTTGGCACGGACCGTACTTGGTGGAGTGGCTCTGTGCGAGTGCTCGCTGTCTGCAGATTGTTTAGTAACTTTGCGTCTTTTTGGTTTCAGGTCCGGAGAAAACAGGACCATGATGCACAAGTGTTACGCCTTCCTGATCGTCATGGTTCTGCTGCTCCCATCTCTGGGCTTGAACAGGTAGTACGTCTGTCCAGTCGGGTTGGGGTCACTATGTGACGCGGACGCTGAACTAACTCTCCTTATGTCTCCCCCGCAGCCTGCACCTGTTTTTCCGGTGGTTTTTCGATACAAAGTTCTTGGATCAGGCGGCCGTTCGATTCGAGTGAGTAAAGTAGACGGTAAAGGTCAGGTTCCCCGTGATCCTGGCTCGGGAACTATTAACACCTCGCGCGTAGTCAAAGAGGTCCGTGCTTTGTTGAGTTAATGGGGGGCCGTGTTCTGATGTTTTTCTCCGTGGTCTCCCCCAGGTGCGTGTTCCTGCCAGACAACGGAGCGTTCTTTGTGAATTACGTCATCGCCGCAGCCTTGATCGGAAGGGCCATGGACTTGCTGCGCATTCCGGGTCTACTGCGGTACATGATCCGCCTGTGCCTCGCACGCTCTGCGGCAGAACGCAAGAACGTAACGTGGGTATGCGGTTTATCCAACTATTTTACTCTCAACGCGTGTCTGTCTCTTTATTCCTGGCACTCTCTCGCCCGGTCTATATCTAGACAGCTGTCTCACTCTCATTAATGCCCTTTCTTGTGTTTCCAGCACCAGGCTTTGAAGTTCCCGTTCGGAGCGGCCTACGCCTGGATGATGTACATCTTCACCGTCGTGATGACGTACAGCATCATATGTCCCATTATTGTGCTGTTTGGGTTGGTGTACATGCTCCTCAAACACCTCGTGGATCGGTACAACATGTACTACGCGTACCTGCCGGCCAAGCTGGATCAGAAGGTCCACTCCGGGGCGGTGAACCAGGTGGTGGCGGCCTCTGCTGGCTGCTCTTCTTCTCCATCGTAAGATCGGGAACATGGCTGGGCGTTACGGGCGCACTGAGTATCGAGTAGCGAGTTTCTCTCCTCTGTGAGTGGGACCCGAGCGCTCATGCATTTTGTTGGGTTTTAACCTTTTATTTATCCCGCAGGCTTCTTTGCTCCAACATCCATGTTCACGTTTGTGATCCTCGTGATCACCATCGTCATCTGCCAGTGCCACGTCTGCTTCAGGCCCTTTAAGTATCTTAGTGCTCACAACTACCCGGTACGTATATGGAGCGCGTGTGATAAATCTCCGTATCATAGCGTGGATCTGACACCCGCTCGTTCTGCTCTCTCACCTTTAGGTTGACGACGTAGAGGCAAACATAGATGGAACACAGAATGGCCGCCCTCCATCTGATACCTCCTTCCACAAGCTCACGGTAAGTCCGTATGTGTCTGTGCTTCTAAAGAACACAATGTCCTATTGTACCGGTTACATATACATGATATATGGTTATATATATTATATATTGCACACAACTCTATGGCTATAAGCCGGATCCACGGCGCTTTCATGTCTGATGTTGTATGACGGTACATGGTCCTGTTTGTTAGGACTGTTGCTCACGCCAATCTTTCTTACACTCCACAGAAGTACATCGCGCAGGTTCTGCAGGACTATTCTATGGATGGCGATCCAGCTGCAGACGTGGGAGAGCCAAGTTTTCGAGACGAGGAAGCGTGCGAGGTCAAGGGAGCGCCAAATTGCGCTTAGTATTGGTAAGGGTTTTTTGTGTGTGTGTCTGTGTGTGTGTGTCAGAGTGTGTGTGTGTGTCTGTGTGTGTGTGTCTGTGTGTGTTGGGGAGGCTGACTCTTTTTGTTAATGTGTAAAGGCCCCCAGTAACACTTTACATGTATGTTAGGGAAGAAGGTGCGCATGGTCTGTGCCTTTGAATTAACATTTAAGGAAGAAGACAGCTTCCTCCATCTTTGTAAGAGATCTTGGGTTGAGCCGGTGGATTTGATGAGACAGGGGTGCGATGGGTTAAACATGGTTTGTAGCCATAATCACAAAAACCATTAAGAATTTTTTTTATTAAATATTTTCAGCGAGGAGGCCCAGCTGACCAAGTTCTGATGCAGATGATGATCTTGTGGCTCCCAGCTTCATCGCGGTCGCGCACAAAGAACCTGACTGAGGCGTGTTTTTGGTTTTTGTTACACTGGAGGTACCGGACGGCTCTGTCGACGTCGTGTCCCAGTCTGGAACCGGTGGTTCTCCAGAAACGTATAACGCAGGACTCTAAAAAGTCATTTGTTGGACACCCCCTCTGGTCAAACTCTGAATTACACATTAAAAATTTTATATATATTTTAATATTATGATTATTATCTTTTATTTCTATAGCGCCAACAATTCACGCAGCGCTTTATAATATAAAATTGTAACCTGTGAAGGGGGTTTAGATTGGCTGCACAGCCTGAAAGACGGGGCCTGTGAGACAGATTAACCGGAGGCTAGCGGGGAATAATTCTGCTGATTATTTTTACGTTTTGTGATGTAGTCCATCCCAAGTGGCGATCGCTGCTCTCTGCACAAACCTTGGAGCCCTGGGGGTGCCGGCAGCACCCAAGCTCCAGGTCATGCGCGCTGATCTTTCTGATTATAAATAAATAAATAAAAAAAGATCAAATGCCATTTATTGGAACTTTAAAGATATTTAAAATATCAGAAATGTAATAAGAGACATTCTGGTCAAAGTTATTTTCTGCTTATTTTTTGAGAATCCATTCTTTTTAAGCCGATGTGTAGCTCTGGAAATGGATTTATGGAGCCGGGGCAGATTGGGAAGTGGAGTTTCTGCCCTAAGGGGGAAATTAATGGCCCCCCAGTGCAGTCAGGACTTTCAGGAGGTCCTGAAACCTCCGGAAACATGGAGTCTATTAACGCAAGCCCTGAATATGAGGTCTGCCGGGCCGATTCCTCCCTGACCTGGTTTTGGTCTGAGAAGTAATGGCGGCCGGCTCTGATATCAGTCTGCTTCTGGCAATAACGTGATGCTCCATAAGTATGTTTCCGTAGCGACAGAGCGTTTACGATACACATCATAGGAATGGATTTTAAATGATAAGAACGCTTGGTTCCGGCCCTTCTCCCGGCAGCAGATCCGAGAACGAATCTCACAACCAGCCCGGGGTCTGATAATCTATGATCGCCCATATCACAGAGCAACCAAAACGTTTAACATGCCGGGATGCGCGCGACCTCTTTCCCCTCCCTGGCCAAACCCGGTCTTTTAGGGACCAGGCTTCGAGTGTGAGAGCTAAGCTAATGTAAGAGATATGCTTGGTCATCAATTCATATGATCAAAAAAACATAGGCGGACCCCCCCCCGCACGAATGAGACAAAAACACAGTTAAAAGCTTTGAATTTTGGTCCGAAATTGAAAACCACGCGGGAATCAGATAGGGAGCATAATCATCATCAACTTCCAGACGGCCCGGCGCCGCCGTACCCTTCCCAAAGCCAGCAATGCCCGCCTGGCAAAGGCTCCTAATTCCGAGGTCTTCCCTGGGGAGCGGCGCCGGTCACTGAGGTTTTCCGCCCCACACAATCCCTTGTCCAGGTGGACAGGTTGCTACTCCCCAAGGAACGGGGAAAGCAGCTGCGGGAAAGACTCAAGGAAAGGACAGAATAGCGGTTTAGACTTCACAAATACAGGGTGAGACCGCAGTCACCACGGATATTGTTAGGACTTACCTGACCTCGCGTCCCACAACGTCCCGCTCTGCTGCGGCGGCTGCTTCCCACCGGCTTTAACCGCTCGGCAGACCACGCTGCTGTGGCGTTAAACCGAATCTAAAAATATAACACAAAGGTTCGTCTACTTTAACAGATATTTAATAAGAGACAACAACCCAGTAACAATAAATGAGTGACAGCCCAACATACAATGCAACACTTTCCACGACAGGGCAGAGAGAGACTGGACTAAGATTTTGCAATCAGCAGGCATATTGAATCGCTGTAGATCGCCTTCGTTAACCTCTCAAAAGACACAAGGAAGATACAGGAAGCGTTCAACTGGCAAAACCATTGGCAGCCATACTTGTTATGTCACCACAGCTGCCTACCGTCGATGAATGCCCGGTCACGTCTAAGCTGGTACTGGAGTGACCTTTTGTGACCCAGGATGACCTCGCCTGACCTCCTGTGCCTCATTCTGGACCCCCTTCTGCCTATTTCAACAGGGAGCCTTCAGGAATGCCTTACAACGGGTTAACAAGATCAAACTCGAGCAGCGATACAATAGACGTCTTACACCAGCAAAGGGTGACCCGGACTGCCTGACCGCACTCTTTGTTTCCTGATTTTGGCTCATACCGTGCTCTCCGCTCACCGACCCGGCTTGGTTTTGACCTGCTCCTCGTCTCATGATTTTGGCGTACTCCCTATTGTCCTGTTGCTGACCTTGGTGGCTTTTGCCCGTCCGGCCTGATTCACCCCGCATTAGACCTACTCTGCTTCTCGAGATCCATGATACTTTATCTTTACAGATATTCTCAAAAGCCTACAAAAAACAAGTAGGTACGGAAGAACGCGAGTCATGGATTCGCACAAAGTGTATGGACTGTGGAAAAAGGAAGGGAAATTGTGCCAACCAAGATCCCTGAACCCAACGGTGGTTCCACTGTTCCAAAATGACCGATTACGCCACAAAATATCCAGATTGCTCTTGTAGATGTCTTTTCAGGTTAGCCTGAGGCATATCCAGTGACAAAGGCGACGGCAAGTAAACTTCTGAAGGAATCGGTATCCATAAATATGCGTCTGATTCTATTCCACACCCAGAGGCTAACGATTCTACTCACGAACTACAACCCGGAGTCATTGCAAGAAAGTCAACGCATCTGAAGAGAAGTCCTACCAGACCGAAGATTAAAGCAAGGACCTAAAATCCAACGACTGCTGAAATTGGCCATTGGCGATCGGCCCAATATTTCCGGGTTGACCCATCTGGTGTCCACAATGTATCCCGAATCTTTTCCAAACCTGTTCAACTATCTGCAGAGCGTCTCGCGTAACTTTATGACATTAAAGCATATAACGAGTTAATAGTAATACGTAGCGAAACCGCTTTAGCAAGTAAAAGAGCAAGAAATACAAGTTGCTTCAGGCAGATGATGATTTAGGTTGTGAGTTTTCAGGTCTTTGGACCTTGGAGATAGCGGTGAAGATGTAACGGAAGTCCTGCAGGGGTAATTAGTACCTTCTGGAAACCCCTGGTCTTAAGCCACAGAAGGGGGGGTTGTGAAGGAAGACGTCTTGTTCCTGTGTTATCTATTCGGTTTTGTATGAAGCGTCGCGGTCACCTCTGAAACAAAGTTTCGCCTACGCTAAGGAACGTGGAGAGAAGCTACGAGGCGTTATTTTTTTTGGTTATGTTACAATTTGTACCTTTTTGTTCTGAACCGTATATATACGAGATTATCTCGCCGAGTGAAGCAGAGATCTTATTATACACACGCTCCTGTCTGTGTGTCTGGTCTCGAGCCGCCGGATAAAGATATCTATATAATTTGGAACCCCAAGGTATAGAAGTTCTCTGACACTGCTGTATGAGATACGAGAAAATGGCCATTTCTGTCCTCTTCTGAAAGTAGGACACATTGTGGCTTCCAGACCTTCCTCTCCCCGAAGGACGTCTTTTACCTCTAACGCTGTGCTGTCAGTTGCCGTTGCTGTCAGTCATGTGATATTTTGGGTGACTTTCCCGGCTCAAACACCACACTGAGCTGACGCTTTATGGCGATGCTAATGAAGTCCGTTCCGCCATAGACTGTCATTAGTCAGAGAGTCCGGCTATTGGTTCTCAGTGTCGGTATTATAAGGAGTTGGGGGGGGGGTCTAGTAGATTGACTCCTATCAGTAAACTAACTCTTTATTTTAATGAGATGAGCTGGGAAGGTTTTACAAACACAATACAGAGATATCCTTATACCAAAAACATTATTTTAATTTTATACAAATCAACATTTACAAAAAAACAAAAAGTAATACCAATACTAATACTAATAGCACAAAGTCATTCTATACATTATGTTACCTGTAATAATAACGCAGCCATATAGCAATTAGAACATAACCAGGGTTTACTTGGAGGTCTTTGTTTCTGACACCCGGTAGTTTCAACCCCAAAATATTGTTATTTATGGACAGAAGCTATTGCTGGAGTTTGGCCCCCAGGTCTGGAGACCCCGGGTCTGGAGTGCGATGCTGGAAGAACCTTCCTGGTGTCTCAGAGGCGACCATGAGATGCCCATCAGGGGCTGCCGGATTCGTTTCCGTTACAAGTGGTTTGGATGTCCTCTGAGGTCTTATAGAGAAGCTCTTGGTCTGAAATAAATAGACCGTTTTACTTTACAGAATTTTGGTGTGAAATATTGTGTTTTCGGTTATCCTGGCATGGACTGCGCTCCCCGCAGACAGAAGTCATTTGGAGGATGTTGTGTTTTTTTCTGCCGTTCACCAATGACGAGGATTTCTGGGTGATTCCGGGGTTGTGTCCCGGCTGCAGTGATGTGGATGGTGGGAAGATGAGAGAAGATGGCGCGGTACAGTATTGGGGGGCCGCACGTGTCCCCTCTCTGTACACGGTCACTGCTGTGCCGATCCTGCGTTAGAGACACATGAAAACGGATTAAATACTCGGCAGTCTGCAGATGGTTTTTCAATAAGTCTCTCGGTTTGTCGGGACGACCATTCGATTTCACTGCAGCTGCAGGACAGAATGCTTCTAATTTCTGGCTGAGCATTATGGGAGCATCCAGACACCGCAGACCCTAGAAGATCAGGGAATGTCCCGATTACACCCCTCCCTTATACCGCTGATCTTTTACGCTTCATACCAGGAAATTGCAACAAAACCTCCTGCAGGAATCTGTCGGCAGCTAAAGGGCATTGCATGAAAATTTTACTGGACAACAGCGAACTCGCACCCTATACCTGGGACATTAGTGACATCACACACCCTATACCTGAGACATCAGTGACATCACACACCCTATACCTGAGACATCAGTAACATCACACATCCTATACCTGGGACAATAGTGACATCACACATACTATACCTGAGACATCAGTAACATCACACACATACTATACCTGGGACATTAGTGACATCACACACTATACCT
>VKOC01033243.1:0-13602 GCA_009364415.1 Spea multiplicata | reverse complement strand
GCATGAATGTCTGTACAAGAATGAACAAGAATATGTAGATGTTTGTGTGCTAGCATAGATGTTTATGTGTAAGTGTGCATTAGCATAGATGTGTTTGTGTAAGAGCATGTATGTGCATTTGTAGTATTTGTGTGTGTGTGTGCATGAATGTGTATATATAAGTGGTGAGAGAGACTGTGTGTGTGTTAGAATGATTGTACATGTGTCTTAGCCAGTAGTTAGTGTATGTGTAAGCAAGTAAATGTGTGTTAGCATTTGTACATTTTTGTAAGTGTATTTACATATGTCTGCCAGAGTATATGTTGGGGGGCAAAGAAGGGACAGACCAACTGTTTGTGAACAAAGGGGTCTCAGATGGCACAGACAGGCTGTTTGGGGGCAAAAAGTGTCACTTTGGGACACATTACTTAGTAATGTTACAGATGGAGTAGGAAAATACTTAACAGGGAAAAGAGATGGCAGGGTGGAGGACAATATTAGATGGCACAAGATGTAAAGGTGGCAGGCATGGTTTAATATAATGCTATTTTCCCTTTTATGTCTTATATTCCTCCATGCCTTCTGTCTCTTTCCTTTATGTTTAATATTCCCCCATGCCTGACATCTCTTTCCCTTGCCTTTACTTATTTGTTTACATACCAGAAAGTGATTGTCTTTTACATACCAGAAAGTGATTGTTTAGACACTAGATCCTACATTATTCTATGACAAAGAATGATGACACTACTCTGTTGTCTTTTCTCTGTAGTGCACGTATTGTCCTTGAAACTGTTTCTCTCACAGAGACACTTGAACAGGTTAATGCCTAACAATGCCTTAGTGCCACAACGTGTCATGTGTATATATATTTAAAAGTGCATATTAATGTATTTTAAGTATAGTTTAACCCCACTTCCCTTAATTTATGTTGAAATATTTGAACGAGAAACCAAGAGTTTCTGTTCACTATTCTGTCCTGGTCTATGTGTGCACAAAATATATGTTGTATCAGTCATAGGTCCTACACAAACATATACCGTATATACACATTTGAAGCTAATTTTTGTTTTATAGCACATTCTATTGTGTCATGTTCCTTCTAGCACTAGATAATATTATAATACTTTGCTTGTTAAATTCTTTAAACTCTGAAATGTACACAAAAATGAAGGTGGCTACAATCTCACATAAATTATATGGATTTAGTGATGATTGCAGTTCTTATTCTTGGTGAACATTGATCAAGAAGGAATTGAATCACTGGCATAATAAATTAGCGTTATAAATTTAAAAGGTGTTAAATGCATAACATTTAGTAAATATTGTCTGAAGGCATAGTGTGGAAAACCTAACAAAGGTCATTTAAACCTAGAAGGCACATGATAATGAGCAATTCTTGCTTTATTTTTAAAGCAGATTCATTGCTTTTCAACACACTTTGTACAGTTCACTCAAGGGGACAGAAAAACATCCATCTTCAAAGCTAAGCAAATTGAAAGCAAATGTGATTAGAAAATCTAAGCACAAAATGCCAGCCGATTTAGAGGACAGAGTATTAAAAGTCACAGTTTACCGTCCCTGACACCCCTACTAAAGGAGAGAAAAAATAAAAAGTGAAAACACATATATTAAATACATTAAACACAAAGAAACAATATTTAGATGTTGGAAAAGATAAAATAAAGAATTGCCTTCAAAATAAAGAACTCATTTATGCTTATGAAACATTCTCTTAACAGTTTCATAGCAACTTATATACCAAAAATCTATTACTCAATCAAGAACGCTGGCTATCAATATAACGTTCTTATAGTTTAATATATAAAATACATTTTTGGAAAGCCATTTTTGCTGCAGAGTAAGCATATGTGGTATTTTGGTTCATTTTTCTGTAAATATTCTGCACAAAACAGCTGTTCTTAGATATTAATAGCAGCAATTCAATTGTTTTGTCAATGAGAAATGTGGCAGCTTGTCAGCAACACCTTCATTATTTCTAATTCAGGCTGACAGATTCAGGCCAGAGTACACATCTCACTAAAGAGTAAGCAGCATGTATCAGTCATTGTTACTGCAAATGCTTGACCCCCTTAATTGCTCAAGAAAGTTACCATGAGGTCAAAATATTTGGACAAACATGATAACTATGCACCCTACCCTAATATGCTGAGCAGCTATTAGGATGCTGGGTCTCATAACCATACCTGGGAACTCTTAGCCTTTGACACTCAGTCTGGGTTTTAACCCCAATCACAAAGGGTCTATCCAGACCATCTTGAGAACTCTTGAGCAGGTGCTGCATTCAACCATGCAAGGTCATTGGAGCCCAGGTCACTAATCAGTGTGATTAGTAAAAAAAAAATTACAAAATAAGTTTCTTTTTTAAAAAAAAAAATATGGTAACATGTAAAAATATTTCCCCACTGTCACCAAAAAAGTGCCTATATATATATATTTTTTTATTTTTTTTCTGAGCAAGTCCTACAATTCTATATATTCACAAAAATTTCTGCATTAGTTAAAATATTGGCATTAGAAATGCCCATAGGGTGTCTAATTTTAAAAAAATGTATGATTTGATGGGGTAAATTGTATATGCCGGCTTCAAAGATACCCGAAACAGGATATGTGGGCAGAATTTTTAACATGTCAAAATGCCAATTACTTCTCAAAATGGGCCTTTTTGTCCCCGAACAACCTAACAAACCCATGCATGTGGGGTATCACTGCGTTCAGGACATATATCGGGGTGTTGTGTAGCAGTGACATATACAAGTAGCGGTGAATTTAAACCTGGAGCACAACATTTGTGAAAAAAAATACAAAAATGTTTTATCACCATAAAGTTTGACAAAGGCTAGTGGTAGAATTAGTGCATGGAAAGGGTTAATATACAGTATTTGAAATACCTTGGGGTGTCTAGTTTTCAAAAATATATGGCTTGTTGGGGGTAACTTTCCTTGGTGAGAAAAAGTCATTTTTAACAAAAAATCACCACATTTTATCATTTTTTAATAGTAAATTAGATGATATGATAAAAAAGAATGGTATCTAAAGAAAGCCCTGTTTGTCCTAAAAAACAAACAATATATAATGTGTGTGGGTGCACAAAATGAGAAAGAAGAAAATCACAGCAACACTGCTTATGAAAGCATGGTATAAAATAAATAATGATTTATTATTATTATTATTACTTTTTTTTTTTACTAAGCGCCAACAAAGTGCACAGCACTGTACAATTTAATGAGGGCAGTTTGCACACACATAACAAATATATATATTACATACAGACACATCAGGAGTTAAGATGTCTGCCCATGAGCTTACCATTTAGCCTTATAGTACTTTAATACAGTTCTTAGAATAAATGATGAGTTTGTTAGGGCCTCCATTGTGAGCTTACAATCCAACAAAAGGAGAGGTGCAAAGAGGGAGTGGGAGATCAAGATAGAGGAATGTACTTCTCCAAGATAAATAGTTGGCCAAAAAAGAAACAATGTCCCCAAAATATATATACTGGTACATATACAGGAAAAACATGCATAAAAATTCAAACAAAACAGAGAGATCCCTACATTGCTACACAACGTGTGCATAGTAATGTCACTTTGTAACCTTTACAAAAATTCTTAATCCTTGTGTACATGTCAGTGTATTAAAAAGATTGTAAATCTGTTGTGAAGGTCATTTACACTATGAAGATATAACCGTCTGTAGACAGGATCTAGAATTTCTAATGCTGTTTGGCAGCCTGACAGAAAACTAATTTTCTTCTCACTTCTTCCTACCAAAAATGATTTGACGTTTATAGGAAACAATTTGGCACATGGTTTCCATAATTTAAAAAAAAAAAAAACAAGTGCATTATTTGAGGTTTCCCAATTGCTCTGTAGGTTAGACCCTTACAAAAGTTTTAAAAAGGTTGAAAAAGTGATCACAGTGAAATTGTATGTTCTCAAAGATGCTACACATAGGATACATATAGAGTTGTGTATCGAGAGCGGTAGACCACACATATTTGCCGTGCAGGTGTGTTGAGTGTTGAAGACCATAGTGCGTAAAAATGATCTGCATCACTCACTACAGAGTTCCACACTGCCTCTGGAAGCAACATCAGCACAAGCACTGTGTGTCAGGAGGTTCATAAAATGGGTTTCCATGGCTGAGCAGCTGCACACAAGCCAAAGATCACTACCAAGTGTCATCTGGAGTGGTGTAAAACACAACACCACCGGACTCTGGAGCTGTAGAAATGTGTTCTCTGGAGCGATCAAGTGTCACCATGGAAGTCTGATGGACAAATCTAGGTTTGGTTGATGCCAGAATAACACTACCTAATGGAATTCATAGTGCGTACTACAAACTTTGGTAGAGGAAGGATAATAGTCTGAGCTGTTTTTCAGGGTTTGGACTCGGTCCCTTAGTTCCAGTGAACGGTAATGTTAAAGCATACAAAGACATTTTAGACAATTGTATGCTTCCAGCTTTGTGGGAACAGTTTGGGGAAGGCCCTTTTCTATTCCAGCATAACTGTGCTCCAGTCCACAAATCAAGGTCCATAAAGACATAGTTGGATGAGTTTGGTGAGTTAAAATTTGACAGAGCCCTGACCTCAACCTCATCAAACTCCTTTGGGATGAACTGGAAAGGAGATTGCAAGTAAATACACTCCAAAATTGTGTGGAAAACCTTTCCCAAAGAGTGGAAGCTGGTATGGCTGCAAATGGGGGGGGGGCTATATAGTAATTTAGTGGTCAGTTGCCCAAATACTTTTGTCCATATAGTATGTATATGTATACTAGATAATAAATGGGATGATCATTTTTACAAAAATCCCTTTGTTAACAACATTTGGGATATAAACTGTTTAGCTTGAGGGTACCAATCAACCCTGAGTATGAAGAATTTTCACCCTTGACTGCCTCTTCAGTTTTTTCCAGCTGTTAGTTACCCAAGTGTGTCTTATTATAGAGATATATGAAATACTTGAGACTAATGTGAATTGACCAAGTGATCTAGGTCATTTAGCCTTTAACAGAAGCACTTAGGTCATAAATCTGTCAATACATGAGTCAAACAGTCCACCTCCTGAGACACCTTACTGATTCAGACAGGTTATTTATTAAATTATCAGTAAGAATGTATCATTAATATTTTTTTTACTTTTTAAATTAATCCAATTTACAAAAATACATACTGACATTTACACTTAGCTTGAACGAAAATGAGCTCACATCAACTAGTTATACATAGTGTACAACATGCACTTTGACTTTACATATTATTAAAGAGTGGAAAGGTTGCTGAGAATTCTAGCACACCTGTACCGAAGACCCATGGCCCAACCCTGATATCAATCTTTATTTTAATCCCTCTGTACCACTGGGCACAGGATATTGCCTAGTGTCCAATTGCTTCCAATAGTGCTATTTTAACCCATCATCTATAGGAGATAGAAGCATGGGTAGATTCCATACTTCTCTCAGGTCAAATCATAGCACAGTGGGTGGGACCCCATTTTTCAATTTTTTCATTTTATATATATATATATAGTATATATATATATATATATAGGTACTTTTACTTTAAGTGGGTGGTTGATTTTCTTTTCTTAGGTGTTGGGGAAATTAGTCACATATATTTGATATAATTCAGCCAATCTTTTATGCTTGTTTTCTTTCTACTGTAACTCAAGCATCAGTTGAAGACATAAAAGTTAAGTTCTAAATTTAACGTCACTAGCACTAGCAGCATTCAAATACATACGTAAATTAAGTTACATTAATCAAGCTAAACCTTAATTCAACTGACAACTCAGCTTTTTAGTGAATAGACGTCCTTGTTACCTGTATGATGGCAGGTACTATACTTGTTTTTGGTGTTTTACATACAAGGCTCCATACAGTTATTAAAGATGTATGTTCTTAAAGGCAAAGGCAAAGATAGTAATCTGGTTCATAATACAATTAACTGTAGCAAAACTAAATTAGATTCATTTGTAAAATTAAGATTAGAAGATTGGGCATCCATATTCATCTGTCTTTAAATTTCAAGAATTATACTATACATTTGTCATACAAACATACAAACCCCTTCTACTAAGTACATTGGCATAGAGTTATATTCCAAATCCTTAAAGCGTGAAATATGTGATGCAACACCTTAACCATGTACTTAACCATGTGACCATGTTATTGCTATGTTAAGTACCGGTACTATGCTATATGTACTAAAAGGGCATTTCTGCTTAAAAAAAAAGAATAAAAATAAATCTTTAAAAAAATACCGGTACCTTTCTTCTCACTTCAAGTTTCATATCCTAATTTTGGCAGACACCCAATATAAAACACACATATTTTCTATTACTTTTAGTTCTTTACAGATTCAGATGTGAATGGCACCTACAGAATATTAGTATGCTAAAGGTAAGGGTAGACAAATCCCCCGAGCACTGTATATCTGATTAGAGCTGCTAGGGGCTAAATTATGAAGCCTATTTTTGAGTGACATTTGTAGCAGCGCCAAAGGAACAGCTTGTATCAAGTGAAGCAGCATGTTTGAGTTTAACTCTCTGATAATCAGAGGAAAATAGTCAGAGGCAACCTTGGCTACAGCCCATGGTATGTGGTACAGTTGGAGGTGCTGTCACAGTCACAATTTTTATCTTTAATAAATTAAACTACCGGTATTTTGGGGATTTCTGTGTAATCCTTTGGGAAATATTTAGTTTAAAGGCTTGATCTTCTTTTTCCCCTTTTGTAGCTTTCCTGAAACACCGCAAGTTCTCAGCTAGCCACCATTTCAAGAGTGGGCCTATTGCAAGGTAGAAGAGCTTTCCTGAAACACAAGCCATTTGCTAGCCAACATCTCAAGAAATGCATCTTGCAAGATTTATCTTGATAGATCTACAATTAAGTATTTTCATATTTTGTCTTATTATGGATGTTTTTCTCTATATGTGTTTTGTGGACACTGTATATTTGTTGGCCAAATGTTGTTATCTATCTTTTCATATCCTCCTGATCCTCCCCCACTCTGGCCTGACAGTATGTAGTGCAGTGCAAACAATATCGGAATAATTCTTGAGGTTCTCCCCTATTCCTCCCCAACCCTTACAAATGCTGCATGAATAGATCCACAACAAAATGAAGCAATAGCCCATGAGATAGCTAGAGGGAATAAACATCTAATTTTCCTTGTATCTGTCGAATATTTGAAAACAACCCAAAACACATAGGTGTAGTGGATTGAATATGTTATTTTTTAAATCTACAGTACCTTAACCAGATCTCGTGTTGAATCCCTTGGTATAGACATATCGAGGTATATTGCTTATTAATCACAGTTACATGTGTTCATTTAGTGAACAGAACCGTTCACTAATGTAGGATTTAGGAAAATGACAGATCTCCTTTACACTGCTAGATAGAGTCTGGAGTCAATGCAGGGCAGTATCCAATGTGTTTCACACCCCTCTGGCACTAAAAAGGAATAACTTGCACAAAGTGAATAAGAGGCAGTGACGGGGCTTTGCCCCTGGTCAGTGATCATACTAGAAGCTGACACTAAAGATTAAGCACATACCACATATTAACTCATAACACTCATGCTTTATAGGCTTAAACTTTTCACATTTAAAATGTTTCTTTAGTGCAAAGACATTACAGATCTGGGTAGTAAGAACTGCTTGTGCCACTACAATTAGCTTTTCTATGATGCCTCCAAACTCATGGATCAATCTCCCAATGGTCTTCTAATTCAAAACATGAATGTTATATAAACTACTTTTGGGTTTCCAGGACCTGATCCTTGACCATTTTCGCATGGTGCTTCAGATGTTACTTGTATTCATGTTATTCCACCTTTCCACAGTAAAAGGCGGTGATTTAAGAACTGACGAGCTGCACATCTCCAATTTAATTTTCTCAGAACACAATGTTCTAGAATTAGCGCAGAGCATTGAGCTGCAGTAAAATCAAACACTTAAGGTCAGGTGTGCTGTTGGAGATGATTCATGCGGAATTTTTATAAAGCATTTTCCACTTGTTCAGCTAGTAGTGTCTCCGCTGCGTTTTAATGTATGTTGATGTGCCCTGATAAACAATACAAGTCTGTGAACACCGAAATACAGAACGTGCCTAGGTAGACAATGAATCTAATCCTGGTTTTTGAGAATAGATATATGGTGTGCTGGATTAATATATACTGTATTCTAAACTGGACCCACGTTTTTCTTACATTGTAGCTTGATTCTTTTAACCAGTCTATAAAATGTTTCATTTCATTTCATTTCTTTACATTTCATATAAATTCAACACATTGATTCATACATTCACCGGCACAACAATTTGAAAGATTTAGAGACCCAGTCAGCCCCCTCAGAAATAGGACTGGTCTTGTTTAATATTGGGGGCTGGATTTTGCCTTCCTTTCCCTGTGCAACTGACTGGGTTCCCTTATTTATACTACTCTATCTAGGTCTGTTTTAACATAGTCTGTTTCTTCCCAGGTGCGTGTCCCTGACAAAAATACTGATATAGGTGACAAAACCAAGAACCTTGTGTACTCAGGATGTGATAGATGCCTAACTGGTCCAATGAAGAAGCTATGTCCTACTTTCCTTAAGTCTATGGAAAGTTCCATGGACCTCATTGAAGGAACAGTGGTTTGCTTTGATCTTATTAGACATGCAGGCTTTTTGATATGGAGTCATTCAATGTTGTGTTGTGATTAGGGTTCATGGAAACATTTACATGCATATGACTTTTTAACAATATTTTGTTAGTTGAATTGCTTGCTAGCATGACTTGTGACCAACATTTTCTTCAAAATTACTTTTGAGATAGGTCATTGAATCAAGACATCTGTGTGATTTTGTTTTCTTGGAAAAATGACTTGCTGAGTGATATATCTGTCATGCTGCCTAAACTATCCTCAACAAAAATGGACATGGAAATGTGTCCTTCTCTGAGGGTGTGCTTGAAGGAGTGACCAAATTTCCCATCTGATAAAGTAGAACCTTGCGAGGCACAACTAAGCTTCATGATTTCAACCTAGAATTAAAAATGTTGTGCAGGAATTTAAATGCCTCTCGCTACTCGGTGTGGCTACGCAATAAACATTGATGACAAGGGTCCCTTGTAAGTTAATTAAGTTAACATGTGTGGCTCAGACTAGGCACACATTTTCCCATCCATCCATTTAGTCAATAAAAAATAAATTTAGAGCAATATTCCAAGACTTTGCTTTATTGCAAGTATTTATGGTTACAAATGGGAAAACGGCTTTTTTCCGATTTATGTTTTATAATAATAGAAAAGCCAGGGAAACCAACAATGTAGCAACAAAAGAATAAAAGAAATTAGTGTTCACCTGAGCAATTCAAGCCCTAAGCATGCATGGTTTGTATATAACATATTAGAAATCTGTTTATTTATGAGCTAAAGATATATAATGACCTGTGTGTAATGTACCTATATGGTTTAAAGATGACTCTGCACCACATCGAATGAGAGAGATTAGCGATTTCTGGGATTTCAATGGATCAAATCATTCATTTTCTTATTAGATAAGCAGTGAAGCTGGAATTGTAATGCTGCGCTATTCACAACGCATGACTCATTCCATAATGTTACTCATCGATGCACATACCCGCGGAGTTGTCTGGTTAGTACCTTTCCTTTTTAAAGTAAGAGCTGTAACTTGTAACTGCAGAGAACATAAGCCAAAATATCATTGTCATCAGCGACAAACAAGAAAGTAATTTGAAATCATGCAGTTGTCTATTGTTACTTAACACACAAATGACACCTTTTGGGACAGTATTTTTGTAAATACTGCGCATTTAGTGTACTTATTGCACAATAGCCTTAAAGACATAAAGTTGAAAAACATATATAAATGAAAGAAAGGCATATTTCCAATTACAAATAGATAATATGATAATAGGCATAATGCTTTATTGTGTAATGGTCTTTTTGTTCCTAGGCTACAAAGTAACTGATTGCATTCATCATTTTGAATTGGTGGGTACCATAGCACGCAGAGCACTACGAGTCCTGTACAAATTGTCACTGTTGACCAGCCATATATGATTGGCTCTCTCTAATGTCTTTGTTGCGCATGTTATGGTCATACCTGGGAACTCTCCGTGTTTGCCTGGAGATTTCTGGGTGAAGCACCACTTCTCCGGTTTCCTGGGTCAAGACCCAAATCCTCTGGGTCGTGGGAGTGGGGTCTTGAATGCCCCGCCCCCGCCCATTTTCCCTTTAAATGGGGGTGTTTCCAGCTAATTTAGGTTGAACTCCCAGTGTTGTCAATGGGAACGGCCCCAACATCAGTGGGAACGCCCCCGACGTCAGAGGGACGTCCTGGCCGCGTCCCGCAAGGGAAGGCTCCGGATAGCCGGAGCCCAAAAGTTCCCATATGTGGTTCTGGTACATTGGAAATAAATGCATCAATCTTCTAATTAATATAACAGCACGTCTATGGATGTAGGAACCTTCAGGACAATCAGCCCATATTTGCTCTAGGATGCAAATTAATGTACAATAGCAATTTATTTTTATTTATATTGTATTTATCTGACACAAAACCAGTGATCCAAACAACAGCTTAGATGGCAGGTGATGGTGAGTTCAAAGTACACACAATAGCTGAGAGGGTCATCTGAAGTGCAATTCACCTGCAAGGGTTGTCTGTATAATGGATAGTTTCTCAAAATTCACAACATTGATTAAACCATGGAGTATACAGATCTAATTTAGCTCTTCTTGCAAGAGATGCTTATAGGGTTGGTCATTTAATATGCATAGTGAGTGGGGGCGTAATTAGGAGCCACAGCCCACTGAAAAATTGCCCTGGCACCTCCCAACTTCCCTAAGCAACATGTCCCACAGTGCCACATTTGCCCTTAATAGCTTGTGAGTGCTACCTTTGCCCCAAACAGCTTGTGAGTCTCTTTACCTCAAACAGCTTATCACTGCCACCCTAATCCCCAACAGCCTGTCTGTGCCATCTTTGTCCCCAGCTTGTCAGTGCTTTCAAACATCTTATCTGTGCCATATATGAACACACACCCACATACTAAAATCTCTACTTGTTTAAATATGTAATTTTATGTGTAACTCCATTGTACAGCACTATGCAAATAAATTATAATACATTTAACACATCTTTCTAAACATCTTGTGGGTTCCAAAGTTTTATACTCGAACGGTAATAGATCAACGAGATGCATAGTAAATAGAGGGGATAGAAATTACTGCCCAAACATCTGAGGAGAATGCCAATGGCAAACTTATACTCAGGTTTGGTGCTACCTTATAAAGAGTCTACACTGACCATAATTTTCAGGGATCCTATGAGAATATGGTTAGGTCTTTACTTTGTATAATCTGTAGCTGTTTAACAGGATTGCTGGCTGCTACACTGTTAAAAGTGAGCCATGTGCAACAGAGTTATTGGCTTCTTTAGGCTCACTAGATGTTACCATGTTAGGTTGATTAACCTGATCAGATACTCAGTAGATAGAGGTCTTCTAGTCTCCTTTTGAAATGAGATAACCTACAGATAACTTACAGCTTTTTTTGAAATGAGATAACTTAAAAAGGGCCCTTACATCTTACCAGCTGTCACCTGGTTTCACTATTCATTATAAAATTCATGTTAATTGTGAAGCACATTGTCCGGTATTGTAAATATCAATCTCTTAAATCTGAAAAGAAAGTTTGAAAGATGATGTTTAATTTTCCCTTTAGATAAAATGAAGTGAGACATATTTTTTACTTTCTGACACACAATTTTTAAAATGTGGATTACCAAGCGTACAGAAAGCCCAGCTTGAGCAGTAAATACCAGCTTCATAACATAAGACCTAAACTCAAATGATTCTTACAGAGACAGCAAGGGTGATTTTATAGTTATCTATAAATAACCCAATTAAAATTGTGCCGTCAATCATTTTTTTCTGTTCTTGGGCTCTCTGCAGTTACTTCCTCTATGTTTATTTTTAAGCAGTGTAAAAATCTTCCCGAGAGGCAATACCGACTGGTTTGTCTTAATTGGAACACAATATTAAACTATCATATTCCATGTAATTATCCTATTTCACTTTCTTTGTAATGCTATCCCCAGAATTATCTTCTCACAACAGGAGCCAAAGACATGACTTCCAGAGTCTAACCTACCGAGCCTCAAGCAAGTCCCAGTTGTGAAAGATATAGCATTTCCAATAGGTAAACAGTGTATACTAAAAAATCAAGTAACTAAATAGATTTTATTCAGTAACTTAAACACTTTAGCTTGTTTACAATGTGATTTTGAGAGTAGAGTAAGTGGAGTAGAAAGAAGGGAAAGCCTTTGGATTTAGACTGCTCTTAAAGCGCTTATTAATGTTTTTAGGTGGATTGATTAATGTTCATATGGGGATGCTTGTGGTAATTAGCATGACCCACACATAGATTATTCCAATATATTCATAAATATTTCTAACCTGAAATCAAATACATGCCACACACAACCATGGATCTCAACCGGTGTGCTACTGGGTTATTTTTACCTTCTGCACCAGTACTGAAAGAGTTGTTGTTACTTACGTGTGCCAATCCTGGCACAAAGCCCCGAAAAGTGGGTCTACACAATTAGTAAAACAATATTTTACTTAACATTAATACATTGAAGCAAGTAAAGCAATTAAAATAATATGATAGGGGAAAGTAAAAATTCTAAACCGTAAAAAAGGGGTTTTGCAAATACCCCTCTCAATGCTGGCACAAAAAGTATACTTAGGTACGGTTGTTCCTTATTGATCTGTAGTAGCTTTTTAGTAGCCAAAAAATGCCTTTTCGCACTTAATTTAGGAAGTGCTTAGGCCTGGTTTATCGAATCGGGTGTGTTCTTTAATTCTGAACATGTGTGAGGTACTGGGCCTTGAACCCTGAATTCTGCATTTATAATATAGACTTCTGTGGTGCCTATCCAGGTAATTCTTTGTTTGCTTACCTTTACTATTTCTACCTGTGTCTACAGGTGTCTGTGGGCAGCCATTTAAAAACACTCCCCCTTGTATTTCAGGTGACATGTTAATTGTGTTTCCTGATACATTCTGTTTTATGCATTCTGACGTATTTGTCCCAATCCATCTTGTTTGACCATTTTACCCTGTGCTTTACATTATGATGACCCCATGAAGTCTTCATACCTATGGAAGCATTGATTGGGGGAAGCAGAGGGGAACGCATTCTATGTGGTTATAGGTGCCTTATTTTGCCTTGTGTATAACTTTGAATATAACCTAGCATATGGCCATTCATCTAACAGAGCTTAACAATCATCTCTTAGGACTTGCCAAAAAAGGCCATTTGGCACAAGAGTCTCTTACAAAAACATTACTGCATACACAGAATACCGTGGGAGTACTACAGTATATGCATCATATTCAGACATTTTCCTAACTTGACTTTCTATAAATCGCTGGATACTATTAGCTCAGATGTTTTGTCCATTTGAGAAAAGGTAAAAAAAAAATGCAATACGCAGGGAAAAAACCCCGATCTGATCATTTCCATTAAGTCAGCTCAGAAAGACAAAAGATCACATTTCCAGAGACAGAGCTTTTTATAA
>VKOC01033240.1:0-14654 GCA_009364415.1 Spea multiplicata | reverse complement strand
GGGATTAGTTTACACAATGGAGTTCCTGCCTGTTTGGCAGCCAGGCTGGAGCCATCTCTGAGTACCTTGGGCCCCTGTATGACAGCTCATTCTGTCACACTGATTCTTGCCAGGATCCCCAGCATCCTTGGTGTTATGATAAGTATGCAGGAGTGTTGTGCGGAGGTTATCAGATACATAACATTTCCCATTGATTTTTCTGGGAAGCCTGGGCATGGGGAGAGAGAATATCCTCTCCCAGCGGAGAGGTGAGGTTCATAAGTATAGTCGCCATAATGTGGTCAGGAGGAATCACTTTCAAGGGTAACATCTCCTCCTTAGATAGGGTGGGAAACTGACATGACAATGCATCTGACTTAGTATTTTTTGTACCTGGGAGATACAAAACGATACAGACACATTGCCCACCTGACTTGCCTGGGTGACAACCATCTGGTCTCAGATAGATAAATTAGGTTTTTGTGGTTGGTCAGAATAAGTACTGGGGCGCTAGTACAGAATACTGGCCAGAAATTCTCTGTCCTTTTTTTACTGCTTTACTGGGTCTGCTATTTTTTTTAATGTCTCTTAGGCCCATTTGTTTTTGGAGAATGGATTCTGTTTCCTGCCTTTTCATCTCCGATGAAAATCAGGACTCCTTTTAGATCACATTTGTTGTCCGACGTTGTTACTCTCTCTCTCTACATGCTCTCTGAATTTATTTCTATCTTCTCTGCCAACCAATTCTGCTTCAGTGTTTTGCAGTTCCGCTTCCGTGTTTGAAATGTTCTTGTTCCACTCCCTGGGAAGGTTCACCACTGTCTCAAGTTTTCTCTATATGTAGATAATGGCTCTCACTGTTTGCTGGAACTCCAGATCCTTAGGTGTCATAGATGTCAATGACTTTGTATCTCATCTCTTCTAGCATTTTTTTTAGCTCATGACATTCTGTGCTACTTTTTCAGACTACATTACATTGCAAGACAGGTTCTGTTTAATCAGTGTTTACATTCAGCAGGGCTGGGTGTGCCTAGTGAAATTGAGCCCAATTTCATTAATTGGTTGATTTAGCAAGTAAGGGACAATGACTTTTTCGAATAGGGTCAGTTATAGTTGTATAGCCTTTTTCTTTCTATAAATAAAATCTTGGGTTATTTTTGTCTAATATTAAAATTAGTTTGATGAAATCAGGAAGGAGCAAAATACCTTTTAAGAGCACTGACTGACTTTGAGATGAACTAGCAGTAGGCCTGTACCTCCAGTGCTAGTGTCCTAATTGCCAGTTAAATTTGTTTACAAAGGGAATTTGACAAGGAGGCTACAAGAAAAAAAAATGGGGAACTTGGAAGCATTCCTTCAGTCAGTGCTCCAGTCATCTTTTATCAAAGGTTGCCATACCAGTTAAGTGTGATTAAAGAAGGGAACTGCTATCTGGCTCCTTATGCTAGGGAAACCCATATGCCCTATGCATTAACCAGCATAGGGTGTTATGAAAAAAGGAAGATGGCAGAAATCTCAGTCTACTCGACTACTTCAGCAGGGGAATAGGGATATGGCTCTATATAGCAATGCAATATATGAAATAAAGTTTTTTGTCTGAAGATAAAGCCAGATATGAGAGGGAGACAGCATAAATTTATCTTGGAGATGCGGAAAGGAATAGTAAAACAGTCTATGTAACTATCTATACACAAAATCTAATCTTTTGCGTAGGCTGGTACGCATGCCAAGTTGTACAGTCTCATGTTGGGCAGGTTATTTCCTCCATTATCTTTCCTTGTGAATCAATAAAGTTAGATAATTCTGGGTGGATATATACGTCATGCTCATTTCTTTTATATATCTGACAGAGGGGAAATACGTTTCTGCAGTCTCATGTTGGGCAGGTTAATTCCTCCATTATCTTTCCTGAAGAGGGAAAACTACTTTTCATAAGAGTTATCCTCCCTACAAAATGTAATGGCATGGTGAACCATGAATCTAGGTCTGTCATAGTACATGCTGTTAGCTGGGTTTTATTCTGCACAAATATGTCTTAAATGTCTTTAAAATATTTGGGTCTTTATTTCATTAGTTTTGATGGCCTGGGCCTACTTGAAGGTCCAATTAGTTAAGACCTGACCCAAATGCCACAGAGCTTCCAACTTATTCACCCTAAACAGTAGCATCTCCACCAATCCTATTTAGGGGGCACATGGGGGGACAGAAACAAAAGTAGGAGGGGTAATTATATTACTGTATATATAGCTTTCTTGCACCATAACAAATAGCCTGCTTACAACCATCTCAAGCCAAGCTCTAACTCACCCACCCCTCTTATACATCCTCTTTTCCATGCTGAAACCAACCTGCCCTAATTACTGCTACAAGATAACTGCTACTCCCTCTTTTCCCCCTCGCATCAATTACCTATACTATTCCTTTAGATTGTGTGTTCTTAAGCGGGGGGGGGGCCTCAAAAGCCCACCATACTAAAAGTATCATAAGGCTAGATACCAAGCTCACAGGCACTGTATGAAGTAATGTATATTTGTGATGTGTGTTAACTGCCCCCCCCCCTAAAATTGTACAGGTCTTACCTCCAGTGCGTGGGTCTACTACTCATCTTAGTTGACAATGCTTTTTTCTTGCCCATGTAACAATTTTATTTTATTTTTTGTTATTCATTATTGCCTTTTAATTTTGACCTTAGGTAGCCTTTTAACCTCACTTGAACTCATCCTTCCCCAACTATTCAGCGTGTTTCTAGACAACATTTGTTTATTATTAGTCATCTTACCATTGATTTGTAATTGATTTTCCAATTCTGTCTGTTTTTAAACTCCTTACAGTGAAAGGGAAAATTAGCTACAAGGGTATTAAGAACAATTAACCCCCTAACATGGAACATGAACTGTTTAACTACCCTAACCATTTACAACTAAACCAAAATAAAGATAACACTGTGATAACAAATGTTAAAAATGACTAGGAACTGAGCTATGTCTGTAAATGAATGGTGTATTTTACAAATGTATTCTTGTAGATTGAAGCTTTCCATCTGTTTGTAGTTGTAACACCTGCCATTCAATAAATTGATTTTGTGTCGCTGCTCAACATGATATCTTCTTGCTACCAGATGCCACTGCACAGCAGCCATGACTAAATTTTCTATCAACCATGAATATACATTTTTAAACTGATCAAATATTAGGTGAAAGTAAATGAATTATCATAAGCACAACAACTTTACATGCAATAGGTTTCATTTGTTTCTGAACCTAATTTGTATATAGTATTGGCCCAAGCACATGGGTCTGTGATGAAATATTATTTTTCCTGTCCTCCTGCTTTAACCACTGCCCAACTTCATCCATAGTTACATAATTACTCATTCACAAGCTATTTTTTTCATAGTTCATATACATATACAAACTACCTAGGAGGGAATAAATGATCCATGCCAAAATACCGTGCAGAAAATGGATGCCAGAATACAGAGCAAACAGGTAACCAGCATACTTGTGCATTCAGATTTGTACAAACTTGTTTTGTGCGTTCTTATAGACCTCCAATAAAAGGGGGAATCCCTTGAAGAAACTGTTAAAAACAAGTTGCAAAAGGGCCTCAAATAGTCTAAGCCCCAACCACTCTCTACCAAGTTATGACATGGCTAAATCCGCAGAGAAAGTGGGCAATGACACCCCTTGCCATCTAACAGTGAGGTACCTGAATGGGCGGCCACACACATTCATTTACCTATGGCCACCCCATTCCTTTCAAAATGGTAGCCTATAGAATATATGAGAGACAAAGGGGTGTATTTATTCAGCAGCTTATTTGCTTATATAGATATTTCTGTGTGCAGTCAGTTTCAGTCTATAACTCTTGATAAGTGTATTAAGGCAGCCCATAGTAAATAGTCTAAATAGTCTCTCTGGATTGTCAATTGAATTCACACACAGTTTGCCTAATCCAAAATCAGATGAAGCTTTTTTTTTGACAGGAGTAGATAATAGGGCAGTATCAAAAGTCAACGTTTATTTTACAAATACAAACTGAATTTTATCAATGATAAAGAGAACCACACCTATAACCCATAACAGGGACACCAGAGAGCATTTTTGGAAGTTTTTTTTTTTTTTTTAGAGAATTGGAAACATTACTGAGTACTGTTTTGGAAATACGGTAAAATGAGCGGCCCAATAAATTTAGACTCCTCGAAATCCTCAGTTATCAATATGTTTAAAAATTGGGGAATCCTAAAACACTGCCAACTCAGGCTGGAATCTGTTTTTTTTATTACAAAGACAAAAAGATGCATACAGAAACGTATATATATATATTCAGATAATACATATAGTTGAATAAATAAATATAAAAATATCAGACGTGATTGTGAACAAATTATGGATATTAAGCATCCATTCACCATACATACAGACATTAAAATGTGGGAGGTAGAGATTCAAGTGGATGGGAAGTCTGAAACTTGGTAATTATTGTCATAGGAATGTGGTATAATTAACAATATGGTAAAGGTTTATTACAAGGGTGTTGCTTAAATGGAAATAAGAGAGCTGGATGTTAGTGGTCATAAAAAATTACAAAGAACATTTTAATCTTAGGTTCTGTTTATCGTTATTTGATAAGTTGATAGTTTTGGCAATCCCCACCATTAAACGACTGCTTTCAAAGGCGCCCATTTCTGCCGTGCATGCGTCTAGCATTGTTATAGGGTGAAGAAGAATGGAATTATCAGAATGTTTTCAAGACTATTGATATATGTAGCAATGTTTTCTTTCATGGAGAGTAACTTAATTTAACCAAGATTCAATTTGAAAAATGGATTTCCTTTTCTTTAAGTTTGTCTGAAAATAAGGATTTTCTAATTTTAGATTAATTATTTTGTTTACTTTACCCTGAACCAATGTATCTGATAAGTTTTCTTCTATTTCTATGCAGCTTTATTATTACTTACAGCAAGTGATAATGAAGATGGTAAGATTCTAAATAAGTATTCAAAGTTTTGTAGCAGATACGATCTAATAGTGTTTATTCTCCCTAGCTAATTTCATTATTTGGGAATCAGGTGTGTTTTAAGTAAAAGAGTAGACCCTTTGTATCCAACCTGGGGTTGGCAAACTGGACCTTGTGTCATTAGAAGTGTGGCAATTTACATTGGTGAAAATCACTGAAAATGTGCCTTTTCTCCTTCTACCAATGCTGCAAAGCTAACAAATGAAGCAAAACCAGTTTTAGGCAAGGCTGGGACATGTGGGTTTTATGTGGGGAGTGGACCTTGTATCTGTAATATAATGTAAATGAATCAACCCGGCAGACCCATAGTGTCAGAGGTGGGGCCCCTAGGTGAGAATATTTAAGCACTTATTACAAATTATGAAACATCAAAAGTGGCAGACATGCTATTCTTGGGTTACAGTTGACATAGTTTCTCTATATTTCCACAGAATTTACTTTTTTTGTAATCCAGTGAATTCTTACATACACATTTAAAAAAAAAAATAAAAAAAATTGAGGACTCTATCTCCAAAGATTTGGAGGCTGCAATGGGGGTCCATTGCCCCCCCCATGCCATTCAACACATTCAGAACACATTTAGTGTATAGACCATTCTATTTTATCAGTATGTACATGATCCTATATTTATTTGGCAGGGGGATGGGAATCAAGTAGTTCAGTTTGTTGATTTTCTTAATTTTAATGAATTGTATTTAAAATGTGCATTCAGTGTTTATGAAACAATTATACATTACTTGGATCTCGCTCTGATTGGGAATGCTGTAAATGGAATTATTTAAACTGACACATTTTTTAAGTCTCCCTCAGGTATTACCTTGCTACATGGCACATCCCAATACAATATATAATAAGGTACTAGACAGAGACTGGGACTCTAAACAGGTGTTTTTATTACTACGTTCAGTCAGGAGTATACACACATTTGTCAGATTATACCCAAAAACCTTCCAATTCTGTTTTCTTACTCCATACTTACACTTATATACACTTGAACCGGACAAAAAATGAAGACAGAAGGACAAGAAGATGCAAGAGAAATAGTGGACCTGCGGGAAATGAGACAGGGACACGGAGGCAGTTGGTGGAGATCGTAGGAAGACATTGTGAGAGTGTGAATGAGAGTGTGAATGAGAGTGTGAGAGAGCATGAGAGAATGGATAAAGCATTGTGCATGTGGGAGTGGTTTAGTTGGACAAGGGTGTGGTGGTAGGGGGTAGCATTTTACCCTTGGACCTAGGCAGCACAATGTCTAAGGCCGGTCCTGACTAAATACAAGGTGTTTATTGTGTTTTAGATCAACAGATCAACAGCAATTAACAAAAGCCCTATGGCTTTTGTGCACACTAATTGGCCTCTGTCAGCATTCATTTCCATCAGGAAGCTCTCATTGAAGCAGTTAGGTTTACACATACCATAGACATTTTTTAGATTTTTCTTTGCATAGGCCAGTATTTTGTGTCGTATAAGAAGACATCCTGTAGCTAGGGTTGTATGGACCACTTAGCACTTAGAGTGCTAAGAGGTCCACTTAAACTAAAGTCTCCTTTGGAGCTGAATACATTATTTAGGGACTAGGATGGAGGGAGGGTACTCAGCCTCTCTGGTGTAAGCCTTCCTAGTTTTGAGGCACAGGTGGAGCGGAATGTGTAAGTCAGGTCAGATATTAACATCAAAGTGCACCAATATCAGACTTGCTGATGGTTGTTTGTGAAATGCTGCGTCCCTTGGTGGTACCAGGCCAGCTCTGTAGGCTTTCTGGGGCAGGTCCTAGTGTCCATGCGGTGCAGGATAAGCTAGCCATAGGCCTTTTCTATTTTAGCAAGAGTCAGAGGAAAAAGCTCCTGAAAATTATTTTATTTTATTTTTTTACATTTTGCTTAAACTGGATGGTTCCCCTGATGGTGACATTACTGTATAATTATTTTTAAATGTTACCACATTTACCACATCTCGGTGTTGCGAAGCGCCCCAACATCGAGGCATTACAGCAACATCATTTAATACTTCTCTCCTTGCTACTAATGCCTCTCTCAGTACTCTTTATTGCATTGTCTGCTTAACTCAGTGATACAATCTGCACCAGAATAACTAGGCGGAGCTAAATTATGTTAATTATGTGGGTTGGGCAGTGTTTTGGGCCAGTGGGTGTGGTAAATGTTCAAGTTGTGATAGCTGTGCGGCAAAGTTTGCCTGGAATTGTTTTTCAAATGTTGGCAACTATGTTTTTGTGATGCTTTATTGAAGTGGTCCCAACCTTTTTGGCACCAGGGAGCGGTTTTGTGGAAGACAATTTTTCCACGGACTGCGGGCGGGGTGTTTTGGGTTTGATTCAAGTGTATTACATTTATGTGAATTTTACTATTTCATATTATTAATTTAATTTAAAATATAATTAAAAAATTGGCAACTTCCCTGGTTGAACTTCAATCCATAAAAAGCACAAAATATTGTGCCACTCTTGCCCCCCAGACATGCCACTCTGCCCCTAGATTATGCCACTCTTTTCTCTCTGCCCCTAGATATTGCCACTCTGCCCCCTAGATATGCCACCCTGCTCCCCTGATATGCATTATGCCCTACGATTTACCAATGCACCCCCAGACTCCCTGGTGCCTAGTGGGGGCAGCCGATGTACATCTGCGCGATTCACCTAGCCCGTCCGCGGCCCACTGGTTGGGGACCCCTGCTTTATTGCATTGTCTGCTTACGTTTAAGTCATCAGAAATAATTATGTTTTAGTTCCCCCGGGGGCTATAGTCTGCCTTGGGATTGTTATGTCCCAAGTGCATTTTTTTACATTCAACATTACAGAGAAAAAACAAAGTATGTCTACAGCACTTGATGTAAGTGATAATGAAGCTGCAATCTGAACTGTGATACACTTAATCACAAACATATCAAAAAAACATACAAAGATGCACTTCTCATTCAATACAATAAAATGAAATGAAAGAAGGTGTCAAAAATGTATTAAAAAGGTAAAAGTTTTTAAAGGACTTGGAAATGTCCTCTGATTTGCAAAAATCCTAAATATAGGACAATGTTGATCCTTGAATACAATATAGGTGATAATTCTGTAGGTCTCTAAAGTATCCTGGAGGCTTCCCATTGTGGTAATAAGAGAGTCTCCAAGTAAGGAAAGAGCCAAAATCAGCATATAGGAAAGCAGTATATAATCTAATAGTAGCAAATAAATACGTGTTTCCTGAAAACCCTCATGTAATAAGTTTATGAAAAGCGCATTTTTACCATTTGTATGTTTTTTTTTAATTTATCAACATTAAACTGTGGCTGACAAAGTCATGACCATTCTTCAAAAGTCACTGGCCATTTGACTTCTTCCACCTGGAAGGTCTACTCTATTGCAGACCTTATCTTAAAAAATACACTAATTACAAGTCCATCCTCTGAATATACACCATCAGCTACAACCGTATGCCTAATGCCACTCAACCATTGCCTTTTCCATTCAACTATTTTGACATAGAAACCCAAAGACTGCAATTTATTTATAAGTTTTCCATGAGGGGCAGTGTGAAACGCCTTACTGAAATCTAGTTAGGCTATACCTTCAGCTCTTCCCTGGTCTATTATTTTAGTTATTCAATCAAAAATTAACCCCCTGTAGTGAACCTATGCTGTTTCTGGCCATGAATTATTTTCATTAATTTGCCAACTACTTGGCAACTAGTTGGCAAGTCTATTCTGCTACCTAAGCCTAGGGTAGCAGGTCCGGGGTTCAATGGACTGGTTACAAAGGGGGTTGCTGATCTCTCAAACTGGTCCATTTATGGAAGACTGTGCCTTAAGAAGTTGGAGGCCGTGTTCCCTGCCCTGAGTTGCACCTAGGCCAGCACCCTATGTCTCTTACGCACTTTTCATTGTAGGAAGAAGGAATGATTCACTACAACTGCCTTTTAGAAAAAAATATTTCCTCATACCCATATGACCTCAATTGATCCCCAGATATTTTCATGAAACCGACCCAACCTGTGAAGTAAGACATTCAGATGGGAATGCCCTTTAAATAAAATACTAAAAGATAACGTTTTCCGAAACTAACTAAAATCATTTTGAAGTGTCAAGGTTAACAGCAGATCATGAATTCGTTGTTGTATACAGAGCATGCTTCATAGTGCAGGCTTCGAATGTTTCATGTGTAAACATAATAATGGAAATCATAATGAAAACATAAACTTTCACTTTTTTTTGTTTTATTTGTTGACGGAAATGTTCTCAGCATTTCTTAACTGTCTGTAAGCCATACATATAAAGGATTATTCAGTAAAATGGGAGTTGGCAGGAGAGCAGTGGTTTCTACCTAATAGCATCACTATGCATAAGACAAGTCCAACACACTGAGCTTCCACTAAGCCAACAGCATGGTTGTACCTGGAACCATAAACGTAGACATAATGTATAGGTTAATCAGGGAAATTTCTTAAAAAGTCACCTACGTTGAAGTATTAATTACGCGAGGGCCAGATGAACTCTTCTTGCAGGAGAAACTTGCCTGGGATGCATAATGAAGGCAGTGAGTGGGAAGACCAACTCCCTTGCGAACTCTGCTGCTTCAATGAATAGACACCTAGCCTTGGAAAGGAAGAGAAACGTAGACATTTGTAGAACAAAAACATATTAAAACAAAAGGCGAGTTTCCTTTAAGTGTTAAAATACATCTCTACAGGACTGGACTGGCAATGAACTTGGTTGAACTTGATGGACTTTGGTCTTTTTTCAACCTTATGAACTATGTTAATGATGAGGTAGCCCTGCCACTTTAATAGCAGCGGCTGTCTAACGTGTGTGGCCAATGGATGGATATGAGCGGCCATACGTTATGTGTTTATGCTCATGTTTTTGACTGGGCATATCCAGCAGGTGACTGTAAATTGCTTCACACAAAAGCACGGAAGCATGGGGCACTTTTGGCCAGCACCCTACGTGCTTTCCCATGTACTTCAGTGTTTCTTGGATTTCTACATAGTAGCATGGGGTTCGTTATTTTCGTGACAATTAGAAGGATAACTTTTATCAGTTTCTGAGTCTGGCTTATTGACAAAATAGCTGCAGAGGGAAAGTAACCTAGGCAGACGGTAACTTCTGCAATGTGGCTCAAAAGTTAGAACGCACATAAAGGAGGTAGGGTTGGTACCAGTGTAGGATGATGTTAGGGTCTGCAAAGCATTTCCCAGTAATACTTTTTCTGGGATTTCTCATGCCCTTTCCAATTTAACAGATCTTTGTTATGAATTGGTGCCAAAACACTCAAATTCAAAACAATGTAATTTTCAAAATGAAATCATTTTTTAGTTTATTGTTTCCTATTCTCGCTTCAGTAATTTACGGTAAATAGACATGCCAGTGCCCTATGCAGCCTCTCCTACAAATAATGCATTTTAAAGTACTTTAATATTATTTAATGTTATTCAACCTGTAAAATATAATATAATATAAACATTTGCTGTTTGAAGAGGCAGGAAGGCGCACCTATTTAAATACAATGAGAGCACTTTCTGTCCATATGGTGGTTGGAGTATACCTTTAACCCCTTAATGACAAAGCCTGTACATGTACAGGCTCAACATGCATTGTTTAGGGGCCGCCCATTGTCCTTAAGGGGTTAACTACGTAAATTTATGATTGATTAATGCAAAAACAAAACAGTCTTTCTTCGCATTAAATAGTGTTCATTTATCGCAAACAAAAATATATTGTTTGCCTAATTTAACAATGCATTAATACAACTAAAACAGCTTTGTGAATTAAACCACCTCGGAGCTGACAGATTCCCATACGCAAAGGGAAAGAAAAGGATTGGAATGTTCTGGCACGCAACACGACTGTTTATTGTTTGTGTTCACTACAAGGGTGTTCCAGCTATATACGGTTCCAGCTGCTCCGTATGTAAGTTAACAAACACAAAATAATGGATTTGATGTCAGGTACTAATTAAAAATATATCATAAAATAAATTATCGTTCTTCTAATAGCGCATTGTGTAAATATACAGAGAGAGGCTAGTAGTCCCTGGACCAGGTCAGTTGTCGAAACAATATTTTCTTCAAAGCCGTAAAATATTGTATCTACATTGAGGCACCTAAAGGCTATGGAAACGAGAGAAAATTTAAATTGTATGCATGTTGCATTCTTTTTTTCCCAGAATCCTTTGGACTTGCAAAGACCGAAAATGTGTATTCAGACTTTTTTTTTTTTTTTTTTTTTACAACGGGACATTGTTTTTTTTTTCTTCAATATCAGAAGTCTCTTGATGCCCTTTAGTTGATTTTTGTTTTACTTGTTATCAACGCAACTTATATTTTTTCCTGTTTTGAAAAAAATATAAGATTTTCCCAAGCAGATTAAAGCTTTCTTTTATATTGTTTATTGATACAGGTCTCTGATTTTGATGCGCTGTTTATTTTTACGTATAGGGTATAGGCAAAAAAAAAAATAAAAAAAGAACTTCTTCAAACTGGGGAAAAAAGTGTACTTCTGCTTTTGTTCTCATGTGAACATGATTAGGCGATAAGAACCATTGATAACGGAGTATTATTTATATTAGAAAAGCAGATCAATGCAGAATTGTATTTCACATCCCTGCCTACAACATATATTTGAAGTAAATGTGCTCTCTCTCAATGTCATTTTTCAAAGAAGATAAGTCATTCAGTAACAGTGTCACCTTTGCTACAATTACATTTATTTATCTAAGTGATGTTCGGGCTGCAACAATCAACAATGTTAATGACAAAAATGGCACAATGTGTCCAAATAATCAAGGTAGACTTGACAATTTATTCCTCGCTATATGATGTTAACTATCCTTTGCCATTTCAGGGTCATTTCTTGAAATGGCTATAATTACTTTGGTCTGCTTTGTCTTCCCGGCCGGTTATCAGTGGCTGCTGCCTGTTTTTTTCTTGCTCCAACTATATTCAAAGTGATAATGCTCGAGGTGGTGATTAATGATGCTTCCGTTAACCAATTCAATATTATTTAAGGATGGAAAATAAAAAAAAAAAAACCTTCAACAATATATTATAAACTATATTTAAAATATACATGGTTTGAAAATCAAAGTGGATCTGTGGTCCTCATGCGTATACCATGCCTCTTTATTGGGCATGGCTGTTGCATGTATAGAAGATACATGGAAAACAAACAAGCAGATATACATAGTTTTATATAGTTGAAAAGTAAAAGATAGGTAAATAATTGCTTTCCATTCTTCTTCCAAATTGGAGTTTGTCGCATGTAAGTCAGTATACAACAGTTGCAAAACTTACATTAACCTTGTTTACAATGGATTTGTTCTAGATATTGTTTAGTGAAAACACAAAGGAGACCAGAGCCATGAGAATGTTTTATTTCAGGAAATGTATTACCTCACTGCCCTTTTTAATTTACAGTTGTACAATTCTGTAACCCACAATACTCTGAACTAAGTCATTTCCATCTATTTATGAGTTAATTGCGCAAAAAAAAAAATCAAATACAGAAAAAAGCAGAGATCAACTTAGTCTTAATGATAGCGTCAGTTCTAAGATGCATGGAAACAACTTTGATATTTCTTTATAACCAATGAAAAAGAACATTTATACACACATACTTACATACAAGTATACATACAATTGCTAGTGTGAATGCAGGTAGGGACTGGGAAATAGTAACTGCTGTGGGGGTGTTCGATGGGCGTTTGAGGCAGTGTTTCTTGCCGCTCCCCTGAAACGTGCCGTCCCTCTACAATCTACAAGCACTGTATAAGACACAACCAGTTTTAAGACCCCAAACTTTTTGAAAAAAAAGGTGCGCCTTATACATGGGAAAATACTGTAGCTAATCGGCCAATCACACGGCGGCAACTTAATTCATTAGGCATGTAGACGTGGTCAAGACAACTTGCTGAAGTTCAAACTGACCATTGGAATGGGGAAGAAAGGGGATTTAAGTGACTTTGAATATGGCATGGTGGTTGTTGGTGCAAGACAGGTTGATGTGAGCATTTCACAAACTGCTGATCTACTGGGATTTTCACGCACAACTATGTCTAGGTTTACAGACAATGGTCCGAAAAAGAGCAGCAGCCCAATTTTGTGGGTGGGCTCCAGCTAAAGTGGCTGAGAAACTTGATAATATTACCTGTGTTATGTTTTACTATGTTATTCATACACCTTGTTTGAACATAAGAAAGAATTCCGCCAGTGTTTTGTGTTTAAACATAGAGAAGGAGCTGTTTTGTAGATAGTATTTTCATGTTTCCATTTGCATTCTGTTTCTAAATGTCATGACAGATACTTTATTTAGAACTAAATACAGAGATGGCATCTTTGTATTGGTTCAGGAGTAAGGCTGAATAAGTAATGCAATAGAATCTGTGGAGCTAAACTGACTTAGTTAACCTTTTATATGCTTAGCATAAAATAATGAAAGTAATCAGCATTTCTAAATGCTTTGGCAGAAAACTACAGTATCTCACAAAAGTGAGTACAGCCCTCACATTTTTGTAAATATTTTATTATCTGAAGAAATGACACTCTGCTACAATGTAAAGTAGTGAGTGTACAGCCGGTATAACAGTGTAAATGTGCTGTTCCTTTAAAGATAACTCAACACACAGCCATTAATGTCAACCTTGGCAACAAAAGAGAATACACCCCTAAGTGGTCTTCCAAATTGGAGAAGCACTCAGCTTCTTTGGTCAACCATGGCAAGGCCTGTTCTGAGTGGAACCTGTCTTGTGAAACTGCTGTATGGTCTTGCCCACTGTGCTGCAGCTCAGTTTCAGGGTCTTGGCAATCTTCTTATAGCCTCGCCCATCTTTATGTAGAGTAACAATTCTTTTTTTAGATCCTCAGAGTTGTTTACCATGAGGCGCCATGTTGAATTTCCAGTGACCAGTAAGAGAGTGTGAGAGCGATAACACCGAATTTAACACACCTGCTCCCCATTCACACCTGAGACCTTGTAACACTGACAAGTCACATGATACCGGGGAGGGGAAATGGGTAACTGGGCCCAATTTGGACATTTCCCCAATTTGGACATTTCCACTTTTGTTGCCAATGTTTAGGCATTAATGGCTGTGTGTTGAGTTATTTGTAAGGGAGCAGCAAATTATACAGGCTGTACACTCACTACTTTACATTGTAGCAGAGCGTCATTTCTTCAGTGTTGTCACATGAAAAGATATAATAAAATATTTACAAAAATGTAAGGGGTGTACTCACATTTCTGAGATACTGTATATAGTCAATAAAAGCAAAACTATACAGAGCAGAAGAGTGGGTTAAAGAGCTTCCCGGTTATTGCAAGAGTGCTGTTTACAATGAATGTACTTCTATAAAAGAGAGCAGGTTAAAGTCCCTGAAGTATCCATGGTGACAACACTCATCTGCTTTATTGGCCCCACAGGGTCAAATATATTTAAAAAGATGACACATACAGTGGAATAATGGACAATTGCAATTAGTTACTAAAAATATTTTTTCACTTAGTTCCAAACCGGGTGTGTGGTATTTATAACCTCACACCCAGTTTTACATCACATCCCCACACAGAATAAAGGACATGGAAAATAAGAATTATTTGGGTTAAAGCATTCAGACACAGCTTTATTAAAATAACATATAAACAAGCTTAAACATAAACAT
>VKOC01033238.1:0-16386 GCA_009364415.1 Spea multiplicata | reverse complement strand
ATCATAGCTATTTTTCTCAATCCATAAGATTTGGGGGGGTCGTTTTATAATCAGGGTCGTCTTATAATCAAGCAAATACAGTATATATATATCTCACAAGAACATGTTTTACAATCTACCTTGTACTTTATAATTTAGTTAAGGTTAGTTAGAGGTTTTGGGGTAAAAATGGGTTCATGTTAATAGTCCCCACCTAGTAATCTTTTAGCACTTCTCATTTAGTCCTAATTTTACATACCACTTACCTATTCTTCCATGTTTTTCATGGGCCCCATTTTTAGTAGCCATTCCTTCTAATCCTTTCATGTACTTTTTCTATACAGAAGCAAAGAAACAATTTTAATGGATAAAAAACACCAAGTACAAATATTTCATTTTAAAAAGTTTCATTACTACATTATTATATCCAATTATTAGCATACATTTGTGTATTCCGTGTGGCTACACTCCATACCCCTGCATGGAGAAACAAGAAACTGATCCTGAGAACAGGGGAGCAGGGATTCACCTGGGAACACCGAGTCAAACCCAGAGAGTTTCCAGGTATGTGCATATCTTCCAGTATGTATGGTATTGATTAACTAGGGCTACTTTGTCATTAAAAAAATATTTTCTTATATATTTACGAAGACTAAATGTGTATCTTCAGTATTCTTGTTACTTCATTCCTTAAAGGTTGAGCTGTAAAAAACCCCCAAAACATTTAATAACTATTTTTAATATCTAATTAATGTGATTATAATATTTTAATTAACTATGCTAATTAATATAATCTATATTATATGAGCTATGCAATGTCTACAAAAAATCATTTGTGTTGAAAACCAGTCTTGTTTTTATGTTACACAAAGGTACAGTCGTATAGAACAATAAAAAGAATCCTGATTTAATATTTTTGTCATAATATTATGTCACTAAATTACTGTGGAATTAGAATGTGTGTGTAAATATGCTTGCTCCTTAACATTTTGTAACCTGAAGCAATGTAATACTACAAAAATATGATATCTTAAAGCTAGAAATGGTAAATTGCTTAACAATTAAGGTTTCAGGAGTAGTAAATACACAACTATTTTCTACCAAAAATGTATTTTTACACTCTTCCACTTATTTTATGTAGTACAGTAGCAAATTTATATACCTTGAACTTCATTTCACAGCTTTCTTTAAGTATATCTTTTTATTAAACCAATTGGTTGCATATGCCTAAATGGGGGAGTACTCATCAAGAAGATAAATACCAGATGTTTAACTATTTATATAGCTAACACAAAAGTCCTTTTAGTTTCTCAGGAAAAAAGAATGATTTTTTTGTAAGGAAAAATGCAGAGAAGTTATATTATGTTAAAAACACGACACTTCAATGTCAGAAACAGTTAAAAAAGAACATGAACTTGCAATAGCTAAATTAACTGCAAATTTATGGTATTCATTTTTAATTATTTTTTCATGTATTGGTTATAATGAGGGAATATAAAACAATATTTATTTTTTACGTATGTTTAATATTTAATTTATTTAAGTTACTATTCAATACTATAAAATCACATCACATCTTTTGGTAAATTGGTAAATTCTATGAAGGTCAAGCGATCATAATATTTTAATATTTAAATCATTAATATTAATATTTGAGATTTAATCAAATTATATATCTATAAGGTTTCAGTTTACTTAGGTCAGGATGAACAAAATATACATAAATATACTTTAAGATTATGTCACCCACAACTATTTTTTTTCCCTAGACTGAATGTGTAAAAAAATAATTAAATATCATTGATAAAAAAAGGTTATTTTTAAAAAAAAAGGTTACATTAAATTGTGGTTTGTCATTAAGGTCAGTCTTTATTTTGTGACTTAATAAGATTCAACTGTTGCCTTTAGGCATCTCTGAAATTAGTAGCAAAATTCTGTCACGTAATAAGAGGCATGATGACCGTCTCCACAAAATTAACAGTTACAATACGATGATAACCATCTGTGAATTTGCAATGCTTTTGCCGATGCTTCTTTTTTCCTGTAATAATATGAATAATATTTAGTGATAAGTGCTGTGAACATGTTTGTTGATAACATCAGCCTTTCAAAATACCTTGTTTGTGAAGGTCAATGTTCTACATAAAGAGAGATAGTATAACATATACATATAGTGCTCATGTTAAAATACCTTTTTGTATTACATTAGATCAGGGCCGCCATCTGAAATTTGGTTCCTCTTACTGAACAAATGGTCTGGGCCACCACCTCCCCAGATGACCCCCCCACACCAGGATTTTCTGACGAAATGTGTAGGGGCTAAGATAGCACTGGGTCTCGTTACAATTTTTTTTCCAAAATGCACCTTACCTTACCATTTGTGCAGCATTTTTCAAGCACCTTGCTGCCGCTCTTTGATCATGTCCAAAAATCACGTCCAGTCCCAGTGTGAAGTTGTCACACTCTGCCAGTGAGTGTTCCTCCTCCTCTAGCCCCTCTAATTAGCGGTCCTGTTCTATTAAAATAAAGAGACTTTGTCTCCCTGAGCAGCCCCCCTGGAGAGCTGCGGCTCCCAGGACAGCTGGGCCCATTTGAACTGTAATAGTTGTACCCCCTGATGATGGCCCTGCATAAAGTGTTTAAATTAATGTGTGTAAAGCACCACATATCTATAACAATATTAGCCCATTTAAAATTACACTGGTCTGTTTATGGACTGGGGAATATTACACTGCAACGGTAGAAGCAATGTGCATGCAGAAGACAAATGGGGGTCAGAAATAACATCTTGCATACTTTTTTATTCTATGGACTCCTCAGTCAAGCATTCTATGAACTGTTTATATTGTTAGTAATCTGCAGATAAAGGTTTGTTTAATTATTTTTTGCTTATTCTATGAATTATTATAAAATGCTATACACAGTCAGTTCTGTCCAAAAATTCAATCGTCCTTGATAGAACAAAAAAATATTTAATATATTTTGTGCCTTTGACATTTGGAGGGATGCATAATAGAAACTTTGTCAAACGGGTTTTGATTTCCTGCTAGTGGTTTCTTACAAAAGCCTCCTTCTCCCCACTAAACCCAAAATTCTCTGTGCTTGTGGAGACATTTTGTGGCATATATTGCTTAATGTCATTTAACAGTGGATGTGGCTGAGTTATTTATGTCTTGTATGTGGGCGAGCAGAGTCCCATTGAAAACTGAAGTTAATGTGGCTATTCTTATTAGAGCTATTCAACAACATGCTATCACGAAAAAATCTTAAATGTGAAAACATACCAGGGACAGGAAATTAGCTTTTCAGCTAGCAAAATTGCACCAGAATAACTTAAAAATGAATCATCTAAAATGTTTCTTAGTTGAGCATTGCCTTGTAGCAAGTAAACTTTTTATTGAAATTTAAGGGTTAGTATGAGTGTTAAGATAAGAATATGTTTGACATGTGGCTAAAAAGTCACAACTGTAGCATTTAAAAATGGAAAACCTTTGTTTTTAGTTACCCAGAAGGTCCAAAAGAGGCCTGTCTGAATCTATTTTATAGGTAAATGAATCTTTTTTGAACAATTATCATGTTGTCCTATTTAGCTAAATGCATTTAATAAAATTACTTATGTGTTGTGCTGTTTTGTCAGTTATTATTTTGACATTTAATTTGGAGTTTAAGGTAATAATTTGCCTTGGAGAAGTTAGGATCTGTGAATAACTGTGCCACTCACTTATGTAATTAGTTTCCTGTGCTGAAGTTATCTTCCATCTCCTTACCCCTTCCTACAAAAGCTACCTCCAACCTGTGAGAGGTGATTTTTGTACCTAAAGTTACATGCAAAATGTCAGATCCCACTCACATTCCTGCAATAATTGAATTAACAACAAAAATCCCATTCTTCCATACATACAGAAAAGGAAATCCCATAAACCATGCACTCAGTAGTGTCACAGGAAGCATTCCCCACTTATACTCCTGAGAAGAAGACCACTGCTCAGTGTTATGGGACCAACCAGATGAAACAGAAAAAGATGGAATAGTTTTCCTCACGTTTTCCCAAACTTCCTCTGCTGTTTGCCTTTCTACAGTAATTTTCTGACACACCAAGGGCCAGCTAGGTCAGATCAACAGGACATGGGTTGGCCATTGATGATAGCTAGATCCTGTTCATTTGCATTTTGGGCACCTGGCAGATACCCCACATGTCTAGACAAACTATAAGGTATATGTTATAAATCAACGTTCTAAATAGTTAAGAATCTATAAGGCTGTTAAGCAACCCAATGTCCAACAATTTGATTAGTGTCCACACTGTTAGACTCCAAAAAATAGTGAGTAGTTTTCTTTTTTGCATACCTAGACAAATGTTAAAAAAACAAAATTTGGGTGTTTTTTATGTGGAACACATAGGATTTTCTTTCTGTTTCATTCTAAAATAACAACATTGTAGTGGTTTAATTGTTCTTACACTTTGTCTTTCATTTTCAAAATTTAGATTTTAATGCGTATCTCTACAACTTGTTATGTTATATAGAGAAATACTGCATTTGAATGTCTCGTCATTTATTTAATTGCTGTTTACATGCCAACAATACGTAAGACAAACTTAAACAAAATATGTTGAAATGTCATTCTGACCAGAAATGCAGGTTTAGAGCACTGGAGGTCAAAACAAATCCTAAGAATGTCAGATGTCTTAAGGTTAAGTGAGGATTATAAGGTATGTTTTGAAAAAAAGCATCATTCAATAAAAATAGAAAATAGAAGAAAAATGTTTTCAAGTGCCCAAAAATAGTGTGGGAATATATATATAGTTTTCAGTTTCAAGGATTGAGTGGACAGCATGATGTACTTACTAGAGCTGCCTCTTCAACCTTCAGACAAAAACTAACTTTTCTTCAGCACAATGGCAGTTTTGTTCTGGCTAGGAATTTTTATTCTTAGATCATATGCAATGTAATAACCAAGGATATTAATTAAATACATTTTCAATGTTTCTAGACTAGTAAAATCCCTGTTTTTGGTCTGATTTAATAAAATGATTAGAAGTGGATCAGTATTGGAAATTGGTCACAAAGGGTTTGTCATCTGTAATACATATACCTTAGTATATCACTTTATATTGGAATGTAATATTTTGATCCAGTGGAAAATTATTTGAATTCTTGTTAAGTACTTTTGCAGACCTTGACCTAACTGACTCAGCATACTGGATACTCTATACTTCAATGTGCAGAAGCATAGATGTCTGTCTAAATAGTAGTATTTTGGATACATTTTTGTAAAATAACTTTAAATTTGAAATGATTAATTCCCAATAGCAAACATATACATTTTTAAGAATTTAATTAAACTCAGTGTTTATGGCACCATTTTTTTGAAGTACATACAAAGAGTTTCCCAATCTATTTTGAAAAATGTGTTGTGAGATTAGGCTTTTTTTTTTTTTACATAAACACTAATTTCCATTCATGTTTTTGTATGGAGTTCTGGAGAATATCTTGGAAGGAAATACACACTCATGTAAATCATAATGCCCTGTGCTTCTCTCTCAGACAAGTTTTGGTTAAACCTTAACTTCATACCATGCCACAACACACAGGTGTATATAAAATTAGTTTTTAATTGAACTATGCTGTTTCCTTATGTTTTTGGTTAGGGAAATACAGCAAGGATATGTTACCATGGTGATTGATTAGGTGCGCCATAGTTACGAAACTCAACCACTAAAACAAGTTTTCTTTCCACTAGTTATGATCACAATTTTCAATTATTTAAAGATAAAGAATTATTTCTTTTGCAATCATTTTACACATTTTCATTGCATGCAACCTTGAGTAGATGGAATAAGTATGTAAGAGAGAGAGGAAATGAGAATGCGTGATTAAATAAAGAAATGCATTGGGAATTTTAGGGAAAACTGTTATATCCCATGTGTCATATTTCAATATTGTTGCATTAAATGGTTACAATAGAATGTGATTTAATTTGACTCTTGGTGTCACCATGGTGATCCAGTAAAAATGTGATGGGACAATTGCAATATGTCTTCAAAGTGAATGATGTGGTTTGTCAGCAAACTTACAATATACATCTTAATAATTGCCAATTGTGAGATTTTATTGTGGATGCTTCCAGTTAAAAGCTTTGAGAAGGAGGTTGATGCAATACACCAGCAGACAGGGGCGGACTGGGCCGGGGGGGCAATTGCCCCCCAGGCTGCCCTGAATCTGGGCCAGTGGACGGCCGCAGATGTACATTCAAGGCAGCCGCAAAAACTAAGCGGCTGCGAGCGGGACTGGCCGTCTTGCTGGTAGCATACCTGGCGGGGGCAGTCCTCCCGAGGTGCCGCTCACTGAGGGGTGCCAGCATGCCTCCAAAAACAATCCATGGCAACTGTGTCTGTGCGTCGGGACGTGATGTCAAATCCCGCCACATAACACTGAAGCCACGCCCACCGTCTTCCGCGCTCTCTGCACAGGAAGGACAGTACATTAAAGAAGAAGAGGAAAAACGAAGAGGAGGAGGGAAAAGTGACAGAGGAAAGGTAGGAAAATATTCAGGGAGAGTGGATTAGTAAGTGTGTGAGAGTGGTGGGTGTTATGCTATAGTTTATGCTTAATGTTTGTGAATGAGGGTTTCAGATAACATGGATGTGTAAGTGCGGGGGGCCGCTTTCAATGTCGCTCACAGCCACTTTTGTGGCGCAATGAGCCATTTGACTAGGCTTGCCCCCCAGGCCATATGCTGCCAGCCCTCCCCTGCCAGCAGCATTATTGCTGTAACAAAATTGTTTCTCTGTCTGATTGCTTTAATTACCTGGACTTTGCCAAGCTAACAGTCTTTTATCAATTCTTTTGTACTGAGGGATATTTGGCTAGGAAAACATGGAGATCAGGGTGAGCCAAACGGCTGGCGTGGCCTTGAAATTTATAAGCGGAACACTCTAAAACACTGACATACTATACAAGAAATAGACCTCGGAATCATTTTGGGCCAAGTTTCTTATTCCTGTGGGAATTCACTAGTATAATACGGCTATGGAGTGATTGTACTATAGCAGCAAGATTGGTGGTTTATATAGCATCGTTGAAATAAATATGTTTTAATGAAATGGTCTGTTTAATTTCAAAGAACTAACTTGTTTATGCTGAATGGATAATATTAGTTATGCTATAGGATACACACTGCCAGCAGGTTATTAAATACTTACCTTTTAGCCAAAATTAATTCGTTTTCTTTGCTGCAGCTCCAATGATGTGCATTAATTGCAAACAGCCCACTGAAATATTTTCTCTCTTTGCATTTTCTCTCTCTCTCTTTTACTGCATGATAGATGCAGTAGCACAGGTAGGTGTTAATAAGTTTGAAAATGTAAGTTTAAAGGAGCTGTTCCACCCAGAAAAAAAAATTCACTGGCAGTTTTTTTTTCCAAATTGAGGGTATGCTAAGTTTTAAGTGGTTTGCTATTTTTTGACATTCAAGTCAAATATCTTTAACGCCTCTAAGGATATAGTTATATGCTTATAAATAAGCTGTCAGTATCTAATATGTATTAGAACATTTAGACTTTTGTGCAGCACACAAGATCGAGTATCATTACCAGTACCATTTGAATGGCCAATCTCAAGTTCAACCATTCTCTTACAGTTGGTGTAAGCATTGAGAAGGGGAGGAGGGGAGACCCAGAAAGATCTGTCGGGATCCAGCTGGGATCCCTGGTCACTCCCCCTACTTGATGTTCACAGGTACTGTGACCAGAAATGCAGGGCCATGGAGCCCTGCTTCTCTATTACGGTGTGAAAAAAAAGAAACAAAATGTTTAAAAAATTTAATAAACATGAAAAAAATATAATAAAATAAAAAGAAGGGAGCCTAGGCAATGGGTCTGATCGAAACACCTGAATTAAATCATTAAGAGGTGTGTCCCAATACATTTGTCCATTTAGTGTGTATATGTATATATATATATATATCCTTCCTCTCCTTGACAATCTAACACCATATTGTGACACACACTCATGCTGACACCCGTACACATATGCCAACACACACTCATACACTAACATACACAAACGCATACTCTAAACACCATTAAGTGCCACAAACACACATGCTTACACCATACAACCCATACACACTCTACCACCATGCAGTAACACACACTCACTCTAACTGAAAGTACCGTATATTCCTACATACACACACAAACGCCATAATAGCAATAAAACAAATATCTAATTATAAAATAACATTTTTATATTAAAATAACAAGATTTCTCTTTACCCTTTATAATAAATAATATTGTATAGAGTAGTCATTTCCTAAGACTCCATTGTTTCTGGAAGTTTCTCATCCGCTAATTCATTTGTATTTATTTGTGCAGATGGTAGATTCTGTGAGCTTTACACACACACACACACCTTGTTGCGTTAACAGGCCAAAGACTACCAAACTGAATACATAAATATAATAAAAAAACATCAATAAACATAAATAATTAACAAAAACCGTAAAGCCTACCAGGCAAACTAGGAACCACACACAGGGATGGACATACCAAGATGCCCAAAACCACACCTGAGGCTCCCAGCACCACATACCCGAACCTCCCATCAAATGCTCTCCCCCAGAGCATTCACACCCCCTAGATGCTACCCATTCAGCTACCCATTCAGCTGTGACAGCAGAAATACCCAACAAAACACTATAAACAGGAGGGAGGGCGGGACAAACAACGCAAGGTAAGGTGACTTATCAGTCCAAATGCTATTGTTCCAGAAGTCTTTTGGTTTGTTCAGATGTACCTTTGCAAACCTAAACTCTGCTGCCATGTTCTTTTTAGAAAGAAGATGCTTTCTCCTGGCAACCCCTTCAAACAAACCATACTTAGTTTTTTCTAATTGTACTGTTCAACCTGTTTAAACTGTACAAACTTTAACATTTAACATGAGGCCTGTGGAGTCTGAGATAAAATTATTTTTTCAATTTCTCTGCACTGCACCGTCTGACCTTAGATTGAATTTTCTTGGTTGTCTACTCCTGGGACGATTGGCATCTATCGTGATATCGTATATGTTTTCCACTTTTGAATTAATATACATCACCGAAAAGCATCACTATTTTGCCCTAAGGTGTGCTTTCTTCCCCTACTGTCCATGGCTGGAGAATCGGGGTAGAGGACATCACCGGTAGAGCCACCATTTTGGTGAAAGTTTGCCCCAGGTTATGTCCGTAGAGATGCAAGCAAACATAGAAGAGAGACAAGGAAAGAGAGAAGGTGGAGAACCAAAGTTTATCGTTCTTTCTCTTCCTTTTGTGCCCATCACTGCCTGTGTTCAGCATATAATCTCCCCCCGGTTTTTAAGAAAAAGAAGGCAGAACAACTGCCACCACATAGACCATATGACTACCCCATCAATCTATTACCTGGAGTGGCTATTCCTTTCGGTAGGATCTTCTACTGGAACCCAAATTAAAAATGTTAAGGACTACATCAAAAAGAACCTAAGCAAGGATTTCATTCGACACTCTTCCTTACTAGGAGGAGCTGGAATATTCTTTGTTGGCAAGAATGAAGGAGGAGTGAGACCTTGCCTAGACTATTGGGAATTAAATAACATCACGATAAAAAATAAATATCCACTACATTTCATCCCATTCGTGGGGCACGGATCTACAGCACCTATAATCTGGTCCATATACGAAAAGGTGATGAGTGGAAGACCGCCTTTTGTACATGATGCGGACACTGAGTACAGAGTTATGCACTTTGGAAACTCTGAAACTCTCCTGCTACCTTCCAACACATCTTCCATGATAACTTTAGGGACTTATTGGATTATTGCGTCGTCATCTATCTCAATAACATACTGTTCTATTCCTCATCTCTATCTGAACATCAGAGACAGGTAAGTCAAGTGCTATCCCGACTCCAAAACAACCATCTATAAGCTAAACCGGAAAAGTGTGATTTTAAAACCACCAGAGTGGTGTTCCTTGGCTTTATTATCACACCTGGTCAGACCGAGATGGACCCAAAGAAGGTCACAGCCATTCTCCAATGGCCTATACCAATCTCGGTTAAGGCAGTACAATGATTTGAGGGCTTTGCAAATTTTCCAGATGTTTCATCAACAGCTTCTTCCGCATCATTTGACCTCTTACACAACTTACCAAGAAACAAATGCAAACTTATCCTCGTCTTACATGACCCAGAGAAAGCCTACTTTCTAGAGGTAGATGCCTCCCGGACTGCAGTAGGTGCTATCCTGTGGAAAAGCCATGGTGATAAGGAGGATCTACATCCTTTTTCTCCAAAACCTTAGTCCAGCTGAGGGCAATTGCAATGTTGGAGATAGGGAACTTCTTGCCATCAAGACGGCCCTACAAGAACGGCGTCACTTGTTTGAGGGTGTTCAACACGCGTAATGGCGTTCACAGACCACAGAAATCTTGAATAAGGGCCGCACGATGACTATGTCCTAGACAAGCACGATGGCCACGCACGATGACTATGTCCTGGCGTCCACACTGACAAAGATGCCCTATCCTGTCTTCAAGAAGAGCAAGAGAATACATCAAAAACAGAGGATACTATTCGGCAACTCAGTCATCTCCTTTCTTCACAAACCACTCTTTTGCAGGAGATCCAAACTCACAGTAAAACACTCCCACAGTTTGGAACACAAGCGTAAATGCCTTACTGACGGAGAGGTGAATACCTTATCTTCCCAGGAATCAGTCAAGACCTGGCATGGCTATTTAAACCCCCAGCACTGTTGACTCAGTGCCTGTTCATTTTCAGTCTGTTACCTTATGTGTCTTAATCCCTGTTTTTCCCCTTTTTTGCCTAACCTATTTGATACCATGTATCTGTACCCTGTGGATAACGCAGCTCCCTGACCTCGGCTTTACTACTAGACTTTTGTGATACTCTTTAATCCTTGACCACGGTCATACTACCTGACTTTTGTGATACTCTCCTACTCTTGACCTTGCTAGTTTTATCTACATTCTGTTTACTATCTGCCTGAAACTATCAGAATAAATACCCTTCCGGGAGAATTGTTTTCTTGTCTGGCCATTCCTCATTTAAGGTGTCTCTCTCTAAGCCGTACTCCGTTCACTCAACCCTGACAGTACTGTGCAAACATTTTAGGCATGTGTTAAAAAAGGTGGAAAGTAAGAATATTTTTTAAAAAATAGACATGTTATTAGTTTATCTTTATCATTTACCAAAATGCAAAGTAAACAAAGAGAAGAAAAATCTAAATCAAATCAATATCTGATATTTGAATTCAAACCATCTTAAATTCTTCTAGTTACACTTACAAAAAATCAAGTAGGCATATAGGTAGGTGTTTGATAAAATGCCTTTAAATGATTATACCAAACAGATGCTAATGGCCATCAATTTAATATGTAGGTTGAAACGGAATCATTATCTAAAATAGAAACAGCTGTGTAGGAGGACTAAATCTGGGTGATGAACAGCCAAACCCACTAAGGTGGGTTGCTGAAGACAGTTAAATGCTAAAAGTCATAAACTATGGCAAGACACAAGGTAATTATACTGCATCAGCAGAAAGGGGTTTCAAGATGTTCTTTCAAAGCAGGGACGCTAGTAGAACCATCTACTGACTGTGTAAATCTGGTGAGAAGTGGTCACCAAAAGGCCATACCTCTGATGTGGAAACTGGTGTGTGGCAGTATGGCAGTAGGTGCTCAGAATTGATGAATCAAAAATTTTAATATTTGGCTGCGGCAGAAGGCGCAGGGCTGGAGAGCAGTACAAAAATGAGTCATACAATATTATCAGGGAGGCATTTGGTTGGCCCCAAATTTACTCTGCAGCATAACAAAGACCCTAAACATACAGCCAAAGTCATTTAAGAACGTAAAGAATAACAAGGTGTCCTGGAAGTGATGGTATGGCCCCCACAGAGCCCTGATCTCAATATCATTGAGTCTGTCTGGGATCACATGAAGAACTGAGGCTGCCTAAATGATAAGTTCTCCAGGATGCTTGGAACAACCTACCCGTTGGGCTCCTTAAAAACTGTGTGCAAGTATTCCTTGAAGAATTGATCCTGTTTTGAATGCAAATGGTTGTCACACCCAATATTGATTTAGATGTTTCCTCTGTTCACTTTCTTTGCATTTTGTTAAATGATAAAGAATAAGCTATTAATGTGTCTTTTTTTTGTTAAAGCATTCTTACTTTACAGCATATTTCACACCTGTCTTTTCCACAATACTGTATATATACATACAAGATTAACTAATTTGATTAAAAAAGCCGCTCATTCCTTTTATTATTATTAAAAAAAAAGTTCAGTAAGTTGGATATGAAGCATGTATCAATGACAAGGAAGAGTACAGCAAAAGCAATAGAACAGCAGGAAGAAAGAACCAAACAACGTAGGGAACAAAATCCCTAATTTCCTTTTTTGTAATAGTCCAATTATACATGTAAGAACCTGAAGCTTCAGCTATTATTGTTCTATGGTTGAAATATGATAATGTAACCAGTTGATACAATTTCTACCAGAAAAAAATAAAAAATATAATCCCTAAGGGAAACATACATTATTTGTTAATCATGCGGCAATCAAGGAGGTGATAATCTTGTACTTTCAATTTAATCTGCATCAACTCATTAATACATGAGCATGTGCAGCATTAATTGTTGCAGAGGTAATCTTGTTACTCTTAGACTCCTTAATCTTCAGAAGGTGTGCCTCAAATTGTATAGGGTTGAAAAAACTCATGACTCATTCTTTAAAATGTCAGTGCTTTGATTCTGTCAATATTCAGGTTAATTCACTGATTTGTAATGAGTGCATTTACATGTAAACGCTATTTCAGGCCATACACTTGCTAAACTATGTATGAGAAATTCACAAACCACCAGTGACATGTAACTCTCATATTGATACCATTTGAAAATCAATATTATTATGATATTTTTATAGTGTGCTTAACTTAATTCCTGGAAGCTGCTAAAATGTATTTGTGATTTTTTTAACATTTTGAGCAATATTAGGTCTATGCAGAGGCGTAGGGTTCAGTTAGACCCTGGGCGTTTTTATAGGCCAGACATGATAGGACTAGTGTTGCAAATACTGCTTTCAGTTTGTCAAATAGATGCAGTGGCGGAACTACTGGGGTCGCAGGGGTCGCAACTGCGACCGGGCCCTGGAGTTCTGCAGTCAGGGGGGCCAAAGGGGTGCGCTGATGCGGTTGCTGAAGGAGGCGACCGCGGTATGCGGCACTGCTTGGCTCCCCCTGACTGACAGACCATCTAGGACTCCTCTGCTCGCCGTGGTCCTGGGCCTGCCTTAAGCGCTTGCAACTCCTTGTGTTTGGAGCGTGAGGGTTTTTGTCTCGGGTGCCGGCGACTTACGGCTGGGCGCCGGCATATGACGTCATTACGCCGTGGCTGCTCACGGCAGTGAAGGCGCTGGCACTGTCGAAGACAAACGCTCACGCTTCAACAGCAGGAGTTGAAGGTAAGTGACTGGGGGGGGGATTAGATTCTGAGAGAGGGGGGTTTATGGGAAGGAAGAGGGGGAGATCCTGAGAAGGGGGGTTAGGGAGAGAGAGGTGGAAGATCCTGAGATATGGGGGGGTTAGGGAGGGATGAGGGGGAGATCCTGTAAAACGGGGGTTAGGGGAGGTTTTGGTAGGGGAGAATTCCTGAGAATGGGGGTTAGGGAGGGAGAGGGGTAGATCGCTGAGAATGGGGTTAATAAGGGAGGGAGAGGGGAGATTCCTGTAAGAACGGGGGTAATGGAGGGTAGAGGGGAGAATCCTGAAAACGGGGGTTAGGGAGGGAAGAGGGGAGATGGCCTGAGAAGGGGGGTTAGGGAATGGAGAAGAGGAGATGCCTGAGAAGGGGGGTTTAGGTGGAGGGAGAGGGAGCTCCTGAGAAGGGGGGGTTAGGGATGAGAGAGGAGATCTGAGAAGGGGGGTTAGGAGGGAGAGGGGAAGTATCCTGAGAAGGGGGGTTTGGGAGGGAGAGGGGAGAATTGCCTGAGAGGGGGGTTAGGGAGGGAAGAGGGGTAGATCCTGAGAAAGGGATAGTATTGGGTTGGGGGTGGGGTTGCCCTTAACAGATTCTCGCACCGGGGCCCTGAAGTTTCTAGTTACGCCCCTGAATAGATGTGCTATTCTGTGTATCATATGTAGTGATTGCAGAGCAGTTTTCGTAGCTTGCTTAATTTGAGGTTTAAGTGAAAGCTTTACTGCTTCCAGGTTTTTGACCTGCTGTTAGAATGATGTTAGAATGATGTTAGAATGCTTTATGTGCTGTCTCCAATGAATATTTGTGTGTCATCTGTATACAAGTAAAAATGTAGTTCTCTTAATCAGGTGAGGTCTGGAAGAGGTTTGATGGAGATGTTTTACAAGATGAGTGATGACCTTTTGGGGATTCAGGAAGGAATCATTATATGGTCTAAGGTGTCAAATGTTGCCGATAAGTTTAGGAGAATCAAAGCTACACCTTTGCCATTTGCAACAAACAACATGTGGACGTCAACTAAGTAGAATGATATTCAGCAACTGGGGCAAATCAGGTGGCGTCCAGACAGCAATAAACATGCAAAGCACAATAAAGGTGTTTGGCAGGCAATTCCTCTCATAAAAAGTATTATTTCTTCAAAGATTTATTTCATGAAGGCAATAGCGGGAAAGCAGTACAGCAAAACCCGAGTGAATTGTTTTACACGCTACCAAGCACTTAATCATAGACAATAACAATATATAATTGATTTTAAATTGAGTTCCCAGATGCGGATGACAGAAGGTGTCACCCTTAATCACACTGTTCCATTGGTTGGTTTAAACAAGAAAATGTACTACATTTTGGTTGCTATATGAACCTAGTTAAATATTTCATACTGCCTACATGAGCTTTCGTCAAATAATCTCTCAAATTTTTAGTATGAGTATAAGAAAATAAAAGGTACTTTCAAATATTGGCGATAAATCCTTATCTGTTTGTAGAATATGGCAATGTTTCAGAATGATTCTCTCAATTTTGGAACTACTATAGATAAATGGGGAAAAGAATGGAATACAAGGGATTTTTTGTACCTCTGCTCATAAGAGAGAGTAAATCTTGAAATAGAGGACAACCTTTCCCGTTGTGATTTCAACAATTTGTTATCATAATCCTGTTGTTTAAATTGAATATAATATCTAATTTTATAGGAGGACTCACTATCCTCTTGGTCTAGAGAAACTGGCTGTACAGCAACACAGGATAGAAACTACTGTATAAAAAGATTATTCTTATTCTAGGAAAAAAAATACATTCAATTAATGAAATGTGCTGACTGATACATAAGATGAGCTCATTGCTTATTTATAAAAATAATATTTTTGATACTAAAATAAATTAATATAATAAAACTACATAGTGTAATAAACTTTACATGGTCTGTAGTCCTGCTTCTATTTTTTGGGTTTTTTTTGTTTATAAGCTGCACAGGAGACAGCTTATTAGTAGGTCTACTTGAACCTTTTTAATTAATAATATATGTGGGAAATGTTTCTATCTGTGTGGGGCACACAAATTAACTTGAATATATAAAATGCATATAATATATATATAATATATAATGTATATAAAATACATAACTGAAATATATTTGAAAATTTATAATTTATGTGTAAATAGACAAAATGCATTTAATACCTACAAACATGATTAAAGTTACATTTTGAATTTATCCTCAAAGGAAGGCATGCCTTGAGTTTCACATTTGATAAGTAGTTTCAAATGATCACTGCCTCTTATAGGCATAGTGATTCTCTCAATCCTTTGAAACATGAATTTTGGTAGATCTGAGCCTATACTAGAACGAAAATGTCAGGCAACAGTTGTTGTGCATGTTGGATTTAAGATATCAGAATTTATTTTAAAGCTTATATACATATTGCCTACATATTGTACCTGGCAACCCATACAGGTTATCAAGTACACTAGATAAGACGTATTACAGTTCAAGAAACTGAACTGTAACAGAATGAATACCCCTGTTTAATGCATGGAGCACCTACACCTTCACATCTATGCATAACTTTGGTACTGAGCCATTCTAAATGGCTCCTACTTCTTTGTCCAGGAGATGTTGGATGTCATCCCAGGCTTTAACTAGTGTGGTTTCAATTCTATGTTTTGGTTGAAATCCTGATTGGAGGTTTTCAGGCAATCAGGGTTGTGATGAACTTTTCAATTAGTTTAGCCTAAAGCAGGATGTTGGTGATTGGTATAAAATATGCAGGTACGTCTGGGTCAATGTGTACGTGTATATGTGTGTGCAAAGACATGTGTGTAAGGGCAGTGTATATGTGTGTGTGTGTGTAAGGGCAGTGCACATGTATATGTGTGTGTAAAGACATGT
>VKOC01033236.1:0-10497 GCA_009364415.1 Spea multiplicata | reverse complement strand
CTTTCTACAAGATTTTGAAATGTCATCCAGTAGAGCAGGCAGGGCTTGCAATTTCTGCGCTAGTTCATTCCAAAGGTGTCTGATGGGGTTGAGGGCATGGTTTTGTGCGGGCCTATCAATTTCTCCCACACCAAACACATCTAACCATGTCTGTATATACATTGATTGGCGTAGAGGGTTGAAATATCCCCATTCGAAATACCCTGTGTTTAGAGTTAAAAAATGTATCATTTGATGGTTTTGAATTTAAAGATATCCCAAAAAGGACATGGGACAGGATGACCAGATGTTAAAATTACAAACCAAAACATGTGCACTTCCCTGTCATTTAGCTCCCACCAACTCCTATGCATGGGTGGTATTGGTGTAATCAGGGGATGTTGCTGAACACATTGGAGTTGTTTGGCAGTGACATAAGCTAGGAGCTGTAAATTCATACCTGAAGCATAATGTGTACGGGGAAAAAATACCATAAAGTTTGACACAGGCTGGTAGTAGTATTGGTGCATGGAAAGAGTTAAAAGAAAACATTTGAAATATCTTGGAGTGTTTAGTTTTCAAACATATATGGTTTGATTAGTCAGATTTGGGAGAAAATGTTTTTGAAATAGGAATGCACTACTTGTACTTATCACCCTATAACTTGCAAAAAAACCCTGAAGACATTGGGTATTTCTAAACAGAGGAAAAATATTAGTCTACTTAGCAGGTATTTTTCATTAGCTTTTAAAGGTAACACATTTTTCAAATACGTGCTTTTTTTCAGTTTTCCACCAGTTTTTATTTATTTATTTTTTTAATGCGGATTAGATATGGTAAAAAAAACATTTTATTTTGTCCTGAAAACACAAAATATCTAACGTGTGTGGGTACAGTAAATAAGAGAAGACAATTACAGCTAAACATGAGCACCGCAGGAATAATAAAACAGCCTCGGTCACTCAGGTAAACAGCCTCAGGTAAAAAAATTAAATTCTCTCCTTAAGGGGTTAACTAACATTACCTACACGCAGCAGTGAAACGTCTTTGTGCGGGTGATTCTGAACAGTTTGAATAACGGTTAAAGACGTGGCCGTTTCCTACTTATTATGTTCTTTTAACTGACCTGCTGTTGTATTAAACCACCTTGCAATCTGTCCATTCATTGGGAATTCCTTCCTGTGATTTGTTGTCTCCCTCGTGAAAGATTTGTAATGTTTTAATGTTCTCACTTATGTGACCAAAACATTGACATTTTGTCAAAATAAATGTATTTTTGTATTTGCGTAAAAGGTCTGGACACATTTTGCTCTGTTTCTGTTTTGTAAATAAAGACTGTAATTCACGGAGCTTTTCTTCAGTTCTATAATACATTTGGAATGCACATCTAACTACGGTATCGTATTGTGTAAGAAACACATTGCAAGTATTGCCTCAAGATCGTAAGCTTGCGAGCAGGGCTCTCTCCACCTAATGTATCGGTTTGTCTTAGTCTGTCAATTCTCGTCTAGTCATACCCCTTGAGTATATGTATTGTATTAAGCGCTGTGTAAATTGTTGGCGCTATATAAATAAAAGATAAATGTACAATATTATTAAGTAGTGCATATGAAACCTGTAAGCGCACAGATACAAATACTGTATTTATAGGATACAGCAAAGTTAAAAGAAAGGTTACACACATTAGTTGCATTCTTGGATATACTGCAAAATTCTTAATTAGAAATCTCTTAAATCACGTATGGTGCAATTAGAATGTGCAAACAACGCATATGAGTACAATGCCATGTTAACATCTAGAGTTGATAGACTGATCTCTTATTAGACAGGTAGAAGTAGTTGTATGTCAGAGTGAGTGGCAGTGAATGGTTATATAGTTATCATAGCATACACCTTTACACAAGTTACTGACCTGTTATCAGGTGCTACAGTACCGGCTCAGCGTGTACACCATATTGTGTTCATTAGTTCATGGAATGGTTATGGAGAGGCTTCTAGTTAAAGCTAATATCATTGAAGACAATACGTATGTTTATTTGTGCCGCTCTACTTTGGTTTGTGAGCGATGTGAATCTCCCTCAAACAAGATGCAGTTGGGCAGATGATCTGGGTTTGGAGGTGGAGCGTTAGTGGCATCTGCCTGTTCTGCTTTTGGAGTACTTGGAGAAAGAGTCAGGTTTAGGCTAAGTCATTTAGTTATATACGTGGTGCTGACTCTAAGGTCATTCGTTAAAGTGGGGAGCGTACTTAATTATAAAACAGATTGACCTGTCAATGAAAGGTGCTGATCATTTTTTTGAATGACAAAATTATCCAAAAGAAGGATATAATAATATAACGTGTTAGTGAAAATGGTAACATCAGCGGTGTGGACTGCAAAGTCAGGGAGTGATCTCAACTGAAAATTAGAAAGGACCAAATGAAAGTATTCATTGTCACACCCTGTCATCTTACAACATGATTAAGGAGCTCTGTATTCCTGTATATAGCAGGAGCTTTTTCTCTCCAATGTTCCACTGCATATTCTCAGCAATGAAAATCTAAATTTATACCTAATGTATGCAAGTATATGTCAAAAGAATGATTCTACCTCAGTAATTTGTCTTACAGCAAACAAGGAATCGAGGATTGTTGATTTCTAGCCATATACCTAAAACTGATAAAAATAAAAAATCACACGCTCCACAGATCCTTAGGGTTAAATCTCCTTTCGGAGCTACTCTCTAGATATCTTTTTCCGCAGTTGCTTGAAGTCGCAGCTCAGTAACTACCTTCGAGTAGGGCATGTGCCTGCCTGCGTACATGCGCTATGAAGCGTGGAGGAATAAGGGATATCCCTCCGGACCTTTTCATTGAAAGCGGTGATTGTTAACTGGGCCTCGATACTCTCTGCATTCAGTTCAATGATTGCAATACAGAGGTGATTTAACAAGGGTTTCCCAATATCTTCTACGACCTATGTTTATTTTACAATGTAGAGGAACTGAAACAGTTTTGAATTTGGTCATAGTATTTACCTTTATTTCCAAAATGGATGAGCAATAGTATATGGACATTGTGCCCAGTTCTTACAACGCATAGAAGAACGAGTGCTATGTGGAAACCTCAAGAATCCGTGCTTCAATCTGTTATTTTTGCAGACCATACAAAACGTATAAATGGGTATTCTGTTTTGTTATAGCTGTTAATATTGGGCTGCAATAATCCCAATGTGCATGTACCATAGCCTGAAATCTGGCTACTAAAAAGATGTACCACGCCAAAGCTCTGGGTATCCTCTCAAAGCTTTAGGAACATGTAACAATGAATGTATTCACAGCTCTAAAATATATGCATTTGGTAGTAAATAGTAATACAATGGCGGAATGGTATAAGGAAAATATAGCATTGGGGACACTGTTCTGACAATTGAGGAGAGGGACTTGGGAGTCATTATTTCCAATGACTTAAAGGCAAGCAGACAATGCAATTAAACACCTTCAAAAAGCAAGCAGAAGGGAGGTGGTTTTGCCACTTGACAGATCTCTCTGGTCTTTTTTGTACACAGTATCCGCAAGGATATTGACATATTGGAGAGAATTCAGGGAAGGGCTACCAAAAAGGATTTAGTCTGCAGGAAAAATGATCAAGAAATGTATCTTAATATTTATATCTCAGAGGAAAGGAGAGAGGGGGATATAAAAACAAAGTACTGGATGGAAGTCTGTTTTAAAGGAGGAGAAATGTTAGAACAAGATGTCATAGGTTTAGTTTAATGCAAAGAAGTTTTCATTTACGGAGAGACCGGTAGATGCGTGGGATAGTCATAGAACTATCCTGAATCTAAAACAAGACCAAGGACTGATTAAGGTTTGGCTCCTTTCATCAAAAACAGGCAGACTAGATGTGTTGAATGGTTCAAATTCTGTTTTTCTATAAACAATATATTATATGTGAATATTTTGAGATAAATTAAAAATGAAGCTGTATCGTCAAGCACAGCAATGGGAAAAAACTCAGATAAGAACAGTGATACATTTTATTGGAGTCACTACACATGTCTTCATCCCAGTGTGTTTCTTTTCAATATATGGTGTATTATTATTCACCCACATGTGATAGATTAATCTCCAGCACAGGATGTATTAAAATGCCTTACATTGCAAATATAAACTAAATTCACTTGGTACCTACTAGTGAAGACAGTTCAATAACCACATTGTGTCTCTATTCATTAATAAAAACATGGTGCATGGCAGAAACATTTTGGGTTCTTTGTATTCAGTATTTGCTCCTCTATAATGAACACATATATTGAGTAGTGTATTTTAATGATCTACCATTCTGTTAGCAAGCTGCTGTAGAAATTTCAGCACTGCTGACTCAGATTTTAGCTTTATTCTTTGTGTTGTTTTTAAACCTGACATTTTCCTCAACTTACACGTTTCTGTGATTCCATGCAGTGCCAGAATCCACTTATCTCTAACTCAGTTTAGAATAATGTTGTATTCCACAAAGAATCAAAAAGAGTAGCATTTTGAACATACAGTAACAAAGCCATAACCCAAATGAATAGTTATATACATATTTGCCTGTTAAAGGGCTACAAATTATGTGCAGTATATGCCATCTTGTAATATCACTAATTTGAGTTTGGAGTCAACTAAGAAAAATAAATTATTATAAATAATATTGTCGCGGAATATGACACTAGATTACGCGTAATCAATCAATAATATTCTTGTCCGTGCGTAAATATTGTTGCATAGTTAACTAGATAAAAAAAAAAAAAGATATCTAGTCCATCAAGTTTTACTATTCCACAAACCCATATTAGTCAATCCAGAAGAAGGCAAACCCCACTGGTAAGACTCACCCTGGATCAACATGAACTTATCTATTTTTACTCGTGAAAACCCTGGATGTACTTGGTATCTAGAAAAACATTTTGTTTATATATATTGATTGAATTAGCCAAAATAACTTCAGAAGGCAGTCTATTCCACAATTTAATAGTCCTAACAGTAAAGAAACCTCTATGTTTAAGAAGAAAGCTTGTTTATCCATTCTTAAGGGATGCCCATTTGTCTGGAAGGTACAATTTTAAAAAGAGATTTTCAAAAAGATCTTTGTATTGATTGATAAATATGTTTTTATTTTTTTTTTGTACTGGTGCACACAACTACAGTGTATATTGGGTCTTGATTTGTAAAGAGGCAACATTTATCTGCATTAAAGCATATATGCCACTTGACTGCTCATCCGCTCCTATTTTGCAGAGAAATGACATCCTGACTTTATTACCTTTCATAATTGTGCGTCATCTGCAAAGATTTGAGACATTGCTTCTAGTACCTTGTCCAATTTATTGATAAATAAATTGCAAAGAATCGTCCTGAAACAAATTCCTGGATTGCATCTCTTAAGATGAAGAAAACAAAAATCTATAAAATGATAAAAGTGGATTGAGACTGATACTCTGAGTCATGGTTTGCTATCCCATTGATCACTGAGCTCATGTCTTAAGGATGAACTCATCGTCTGAGAGAAGCAATAGGACAATGGAGAGAAGGGAGTAGCACGTCCCCTATGTAAAGGAAGGGTGTGCTGTGCTGAAAGCAGTCTGACTAAAAGCTTTATGACTAGGGAAATTAACTTAAGCAAAACCCTCATTAAAATGGTTTACCCTTTCAATACCAAAGTGCTCTGCGTCATGAATCATTCATCTAATGGCGCTCCAACAAATCTTTAAAGTCAGTAGAATGTTTGAAGGAGTACAAATATAGTTATAGAATTATACAATTCTGGTGCTTTTAATTATTTTATTTATGAGAGCAAAATATTGAAAATATTGCATTTTCAATATTTTTTTAAAAAAATCATAAAAACACACTTTTACATATGGTATTTGCTTGATTATAAGACGACCTCCCCCAAATTTGAATTTTAATTAAGGAAAAAAGAAAAAGCCTGAATATAAGACTTCCTTATAGGATAAAAGTTTAACAAGTTAATATTAATTCATGTAAACTATTTTTTCATACTTAATAAAAACTATAATTCAGACAAAATGCATTTCTTAGTTTTATTTCCTTTTATTTGCCAACCTGTCCCCAGTTATGCACATCTGCCCTCCTATATGCCCCCTTGCCCCACAGATATGCGTTATACCCCCCTGATATGTCACTCTGCACCCCAGACTTACCAATGCATCCCCAGAGTTGTCCCCCGTGCTTCAGACTCCCTGGTGTCGAGTGGGGGCAGCCGGTGAACATCTGTGTGATGTGCATAGACAACCTTTGCTGCTACCCGGCACTTCCAGCTATGTCAGCAGCAGCAGAAGTTGTCTGCGCGCATCCCACAGATGTTCACCGGCTACCAGACGAGGAGGATCCAGGTCCCCTGCAGCCGCTGCAGGGGAATCTGGATCTTAGCCTTATAATCAGACCTCTATTTGCTCTGAAAAAACCTTGTCTTATATTCGAGCAAATACGGTATCTTATGTCCTTACTTGCATTAGTAGTCCTCCTGTAATCTGAACAAAGAATATGTTTCATATGGTATTGGACTTCTGTCTTCCGTTCTAGAATTGAGAAAATCACCATAAAGGGAAAAAAACTAATACAAATTCAACTTCTCAGTAGAGTTGATTCCATTGAGGTCCTACTCTAAACTCCCAGTCCTCCACAATAACTAACACATATAATGTATTGACCAGAGGTCAATATTTATATCATATCGTTGGATTACAAAGTTAAGAAATGAAATGTGATATATAGATATATATTTCACTGGACATCTAAGTATGTTTACCAGCACTATGAACTTGTTTATACATGTGTAAGTCGAGACTGTGTTTGCGTTTTCTATTGCTATGTTAATGTCCACCACACCTTTATCTACAGTTAACAAACAAAAGATAAAGAGCGACTGATAGTGGTAGGGGCCAGGGATGAAACCACTGCTACATGTAGTAAACACATAAATCAAAGAAGCTGTTTCACTAATTAGGTCCCATTATTGTAGAGTTAAAAGTCTTTTTTTAATAGCTTTTTAACCTTCAGCTTAGAATTGCAAAGGTGAGGAACACTTCATGGGGCACCATTAAGACAACACTATTGTGCAGCAGGTATAACATTTTTCTGGGATCTTATCACAGATGAGGTGGTGGTGATGTTGCATATCAAACCTTGTTTAATATGTTTATCAAAGGGCACCTTAATAACAATCAAATGATGATGTACAAAAAAGTTGGTATAAAGAACATGAGCAAGTTTGTTTCGAGATGTGAAGCCACATTTGTATTGGGGACAATACATACAATTGCTTTTCTTTCCCCTAGCTCAACGGAGGTGCGATTAGTGAAGATCATTGTGGGTGGAGGATCAAAGTTCACAAGACCTTGAACTTGAACATGTACAAATGCATGGACAATATGAACATAAGCAAACTATAATGGTAATCCCGGACAACTGAAACCTGAGTCAGAGTATTTATTTCTCACCTCCATAGTATTCCAAGGTGTGAGCAACATAACATTGTCTTTTGTTACCCTGCCTGAGTGTAGAGCCCTGACAATGCCCCACCTTTGCGTAACTGTTACCTGACATTGAAGTACATTTTGAGTGTATTTCTTAACGCTGCTGTGGTGAACTGCAATGTAATAAAGGTGTAAGACGCTAGACATGAATTATTATTATTATTATTTATTTTGTTTTATTTATATAGCACCAACAATTTATACAGTGCTTCTTACAATACTTATTTTTATACTGTGTTATCTGATGAATACCTGATTATGGTAGGACATGCCGTATGTTAGCTAGAGCTTGCTTTCTAGCAGCCTTGTGGGAACTTTCTTTGAAAAATACACAGAAAATGCATAAATACTTGCTTTGCATCATGGTCTTCCTAGCTTTGTCTCTGGTCTCCTCCCTGCCCTCTTAAATAGGATTTCTGTTTGCAACTGAATTGTGCTATGAATGTCTGTTGTGAGAATATATAAAGCAGGGGCCTGCTGGATCATTGTTGCCAGAGGGTCCCACGTGATCTTGATTTGCCCCTACATATAATGTTTGCTTTAGGTTGATTGGCAGATCAAGAAGATATACCTTCAAAGAGACCTGTTAATAACCACAAATGCATTCACATCTAATGGAAGAATTTATCATAATACATTATGTGTTATTATTTTGTTAAGTGTAACCTTTGGTTCATACCATTTTTGGATATTAATTGTTGCCTGGCAAGACAAGGACATTGGTAAATCAGATATGGTAACTCTTTAAACACCGTATTAAAATATAAAGTAAATCTGAGATATCAACATTTAACATCAATTTACAATGTTGAAATATCAAAATTGTAGATTGGTATTAAATGAAAAGCCTTGAATGCGTCAAGTAATGAGTTACTAATATTATCAGGTCATTATATATATCTTCCATGAAATAATGTTTCTCTTGTACGTTTGTCATTTTTTAATGACCAGCTAGGGACAGAAGGGATAGCAGCCTGGAGCTTATAGATTAAGTAATACCCACAAGATGTGATTTAAGTTGGATCAGTGGCCTTCACCATAAAATGCATGGGAATATAAGTGACTTTTTGTCAATAGGGGCTTGTGGATTAAACTAATTAGGAAGCGTTTTCTGTCAGGCTACATTGCTTTAGTGCTGAGAACCCCAGGGAAACCTGCAAGGGAACAGATGTTGTTTAGACTTCTTGACAGAAATACTACATGCCTCAAACTAATGAAAAAAGGTGTACTTCCAGTAAAATGTTAACAGAAATTCATTAATCGTTTCATATTTTTGCATTAAAGTAAAGATGCAATAAATGGTTAATACATAGAAGCAGTGCGAATAAATACAATAACATATCTTTTTTTTTTGCTAAAAGAAAATGGAGAGACCCAAACATACATGTTCATGAAAAAAGGCCCTGGTTTAACATGACAAAGCCTGAACCAGGACTTGGCATTAGTACCCCTATACCAGCACTGTTACTGTTACAGTTAGCATTGATACCCCCTGTAAAGCTGGTTGTGGCCCCTGGCACCCTACTTATCTGTATACTGTTTGGCTTTTGCCATATAAGAAAATCTAATCATTTGTTTGCATCCATCTGTAAATCTAAGGCTGGGAAAAAGATTGTTAAAAAATTGACAATGAGTGTTCTTATACTCCTTTTGGGAGCTTTTAAGTGTTGTATATACATAAAATAAAATTGTTATGTCAATGTAAAGATTGATGCATATGCTGTATCTATAGTCTAATTTTTTAGTTCTCAGTGGATTCTTCACGTATGGCATAGACCATAAATTAACCCTTTATGGTACTGCCATGAATAGGTCAGGATGCAACAACAAGCAATTTAGTAAGGACTGTTTGTCCATTGATAGCGAGTGCATTAGCCTCCAAAATAGTAACAATTTTGATTGCTATCCATAGTAATAATAATGACACATTTTGTAGGTAGCGCTGTATGATGGATAGACAGGACATAAAAGTAGTATATAACATAACAATTTGTTTAGTTATATTGTATATGTTGTATTAATTGACACAATACATTCATAATGTTAGGTAGAGTGAAAACTTCACTAGCACTTTTACTACAAATGTTAGCTCACATGATAATTACCGTAATTAGTGTAGACGTTTCTATTGACCTTCCGTCCATAATCTGATAACACTGTGACGGATTGACTGCAGTGTCATACATCCTGACACATAATTGCAAAATTATATTTTGTCCTTTATTCCTATATGTCATCCTGCTTTGTCTTAGACTCAGGCCATATGCCAAGGAGATCATACTTTTACTACAGCTAATATGTAATGCCAACTAAATCCTCTCTCTCGGTGGCTTAATGATGAGGTCTATTGGTTCTGACAGCATAATAGCATACTTGACATTAATAGTATAATGGCAAACCTTAAAAATGAAAACAATGAGAGGTGGCTAATTTAGATAACAGGACGTCTGGGCAGGGTTCCTGTGAAAAGAATACATTGTATGCATTTATTGACAGGACAAAACCTGCCTGTGCTAATGTGTACCTATACTGCAGTATGAGATCATCGTAAAAATGTACAGTATGTAACAATACAAGGTACTTTTACAAAAACTTTTCTGGACAAAATCCATTCATTACTTTTACGTAGCCCAGGGGTTTAGTTCATGGTTATTCTATGGGCAGATTCAAATTAGGATGCTGAAAACCAACATAGACTATAGATTTCAATTTATTTATTTATTAATTTAATTAAGACGTGAAACAGGACACCTATATCCATTGAAGACACCTTTATACAAGGTTACTTTTTAGAAGGCAACAATTTAATTGGATATTCCTTTAAAAAGAGTAGTATATCCGAAACTCCCATAGCTTCAAGCAATTGGCTTCCCTTCCTTGGTAGCATCTGAGAACACTGGGTTTCCTTACAAGATCGATTTTAAGGATAAGTTTAGGTAAAGGTTCAATACACCTCTGGTGACTCTGTTAGATACCTAATATAAAATCTCTGTACAAAC
>VKOC01033234.1:0-16205 GCA_009364415.1 Spea multiplicata | reverse complement strand
CCCAAGTGTATCAATTCAGTTGTCCTGATTTCAGATATACCTAATTTATATAGAATTTCTATACTTTCCCAGCACTTATAGGGAACATACTATAAGGTGTACAGTTTTCTTTACAAAATAATTTTTACATTAGGTATGATGGGATTGCAACTCCCAAATAAACAAATAAAGCAAAAATACCCACAAAAGTATATACTTCTGTAAAGCAGACAACCCAGACTATCTTATCAGGGGTGTTTGGGCACTCTTCACACAGCTATTTGGCCACCAATCACTGTCAAAGGATGCCGCAGAAATTATTTCCTGCGCTTTTTTTCACCAACACTTCTGTGTTGCTTATATTTTTTTGCGCAGGGTATGTGTTACAGCGGGGAAACCCAGCCAAGATTTTTTAGCTGCAACTCCTGATTATGGAAATACCCCACATCCTTTCTTTCTAGTGGGCCATATCCATCCCTTACATATAGTCTTACATATATATATTTGCTCGATTATAAAATGAGGTTTTTTCAGAACAAATGCTCTGAAAAATACCCTTCGTCTTATAATGAGGGTCATCTTATAATCAGATCTCAAATTAACATTTACTGGTAAACTTTTTTCCTATAGGGTCGTCTTATATTCAGGCTTTTTCTTTTTTCCTAAATTAATATTCAGATTATATACGGATTAAATACAGTAGTCTACAAACAGCCTGCCTGTGCCATCTTTGCTCCAGCTTGTCAGTGTCGCAAACAGCTTTTCTGTGCCATCTTTGCAAAAACAGTTTGTCTGTGCCATCATTGCTCCTCGACTCCCCCCACTATGGCACACATATGAAAACACACTTACACAAATTTACAAATGCTAACACACATACTCACTAACACAAATATACATCCATGCTCACATGCACTTATACATAGACATGCATAATCACATACACTTATACATAGACATCCATGCTCGCATACACTTATACATAGACATCCATGCTCATATACACCTATATATACATATTCATGCTCACATACATTTATACATAGACATGCATGCTCACACACGCTTATACATAGGCATGCATGTTCACAAACACTCATACATAGATGCATGCTCACATGCATACAAACAGGCAGAAAGGGCCCCTTCTGAAAAATTTTGAAGCAGCACAGAGAGACAGGAAGTGGTTGCACTGGTCACCCGGGCCCCTAAAAACCTGGGCCCCTTCGCAGTTCTGTGAAAATTTGTTAATGGATAATATTCAGGAATATACATTGTCCAACAAAATCATTAGTCATCATGTACACACTGATATCTGGGAAAGGTCTGAGTGAACCCCAGTTTTCTTGGATCTCCAGGTCAGTTTGTTCCTTTTCAGGGAAGGGTGGTGGTGTTCCGCTTAGTCTGTCTGGGGCTAGCCTGTCCCTTCAAAAAGCCAATCCTCTAGGTCAAGGTAGCCTACTCTGGAAAGTTCTCAAGTATGGTGATATATCCTCAACTGAAATTGCAATGAAGTTCTTAATATGTGTCAAACAGTGGAGTAAATTATATATAACTTAAAATTCATAGATTAGATAAATGGTAGACTATCATACTATTTTGTTTTGTTGTATTGCTGTGCAGCAGCATAAGTTCTTATTATGTATATGATGTGATCTTGTGGGAGAACCTTTCATCTGTGCATGAATACATTTGCAATGATGCATTTGTCTTGTAGAAGAAAACATTATTAATGCTGTATGTGCCTATGAAATTTGGCTATGCTTTTTTCTTTATAACATTTTATTTTTCTTGTTTTAACATCATGTCTGAACATAATTTCATGTTATTTCAAATAAGTAAGAAAAATTATTGTCATCTTTTATTTCTTTTATACTGTGTCACTGCATTTATGTACAATTATTTAGTTTTAAATGCAAGATGAATCATCACAATTACATTAATGCAGATTTTAATTTTTTGGGTTTATCTTCATTTGGATGCTTATCATCACTTAAAACTATAGGCACATTTTTGGTAAGCATACAAGTTATGATAAATTGTTTTTTAATTCTAAATAAGATTTAGCTATATCAACTTGGGTTAGTTTTATAAAAAAGATATATTCTCATTGTTCAAACTATAATGATATTCTGAAATCTGTTTTGCATATACACGTTTCCATGTATGTGAAATGTTTCTTTTGGATATACTTTACTTTAGATTTAAAAGTGCTGTTCCGTTCAGACAAAACAATTGCACTTAATAATATGCTAAACAAACATTATCAGACCTGTCTTTCAATTCTTTCCTCTGAAGATTAAATTCCATAAAAACAGAACCGTAACTCTTTCAGAGGTAATGACAACAACCTACCACTGTCTGCCTTTGTGTAGCATGATAATTAAGTGTTCCTGGGAAAACCCGAATTAGTCAAATTTTTACATGAATAATTATTTTTCCGTTTATTAATACCATGGAAATAACTTTTAAACTTTTATTACATTGATACAGAGGTGACCTCTAGTGGTTCTTCTAGAAATGTTTTATTATTTTTGGCAGTGGAAAAAATAATACATTTTCAGTTTTTGTTTCTATGGAGTATTTCATATGAAATAATATGTTTATTGCAATCCTTATATAGAATGAGCATTGTTGCCCCCTCCCCCCATAATCCTTCATTTTACAGTTCTAAATAAATGTTTAATTAAGCAATAAAAAAGTATTAGAATCCCACCTCATGAGCAATTCTAATTTCCTCCTCAGTCATTAAAGAGGAACTCTCACCATCCTGGCCAAATATATTTTTTTAAATAGAAACCATTATTATGTAAGTAATATACCGTATATTTAAATTGTAAAATGATTAAAATTTAAAATCATTTTAAAGCTTTTGATTACCTGTAGCGTTATTGTTATGGTCTAGCTGCTTTTCTGCTGCATTGCTGGAGGCTATACAGCTTGGCTGGGTTGCCATGGCTACACTCCTGTCACTCCTGTGACCCAGCCCACAGCCAGCCCCTTTTGGCTATTTAAGCAGCTGAACTTCACTTCCTCCTTGCCCTTGTGTTGTTTCTGGCTGCAAGTGCTATCGCTGTGTTCCTGAATTCCTGTGTATGACCTGGCTTTCTCTGACGTCCCTCCTGGCTCCTGATTCCTGGCTTGTTCCTGACTTCGCTGATCTCTGTATTCCTGACCCCGGCTTGTCTGAGTACCCGTCTTGGTTCCTGACCCCGGCTTGTCTTTTGGTATATGCTTTTGGATCACGATTTGGCTTTGTTCGCTATTGTCATTACAATAAAGGTGATTGCATTTTACGTTTTGTGTCCGTCTGGTTCCTGGTCCCTAACAGTTATCATGAATACTCACCTACTCATAATCCTCTGGCACTCTTCAGGATCTTCCCTTGTGGCCTGGAACTTGAAACACTGAAATGATGGCATTGCATGTAACATAACATGCATCCTTCAACTATTGCCAAAAAGACCACTAATTGCAGTTCAGTTCAGTGTCCCATATAGAAACCTTATTCCCAAATGGCTACCTGTTGCAAGAGGCATCTGACTTAATCGGAGGATGTCACTGCTCCATTTTAAAATAGTCAAGCTGTAAAAGGTGACTCTGAAGCATTGTCAACACAAACAAAACAGCAGTTTATGCATACTGAGGGAACAAGGAGGCAAGGACACCCTGGAAAATTCCAATATGTCAGTATGTTTCTGGAGATGGGGGTCTCCATAACTGTACACAATAGTCTTGGTGAGGTCTGTAAAGTGACAGAACCACCTCTTTCTTTCTGCTATTGATGTTTCTAGCTATACAACCCAGCATACTGCTTTTCTGATGCCTTTAAAGGTGTTGCAGCCATCAGAAAGAGGTTGCCAAAGGAGGGAGCTGAGCAGTACCATGGTGCTCACCAGTATATGTTAGAGCTTAGTGCTCATGGGACATTGAGTACATAAGGCAGTAGTGACAGCCCAAAATTAGGTTTACAATATTATATCTAAAAGCTTTAATCTGACTCTAACGCATGCAAAACGTATGTAGAGTTATATTAACAAGGCATAAAACAGGGATCACCATCAGATCCCATCTGATCAGATAGGTAAGGAGGGTCCTGTTTAAATCAGATTATAATCTGAAAAGAATTGGGGATATACAATAATTAATATGACAATGCTTGAGATGAACCAGCCATACTAATGAATTATATAAACGTACAGACTGACAACAGAAGAGAAGCTAGGAAAGATGAGGGGTAGGTGGGTGGAGTGGAGTTAACCTATCAATTAATATGTATCCTTACGGAGGTGAAAAGATCATGAAAAGAGTAGAGGAAACTAGCAGCATTGTTAATAACCGAAGAGATGTAGGTAGGGGAACGGCTTTGAAGAGCATTGACAGTGAGGTAAACAAGTGTACAGGCAACCATTGACAGAGGGGAGAGGTGGTCAGTCATGGGTACAGATGGATGATGGATTGATAAAGGGACAAGGGGGTATGAGGGGGACCAACTAAGACATACCTGGAGTAGTCAAGATGGGAGATAATGAGTGCATTAACAAAAGCCGTAGCTGCATCTCGTATTTGGAAGGGGCAAATGTAGGCAATGTTTTTTAAGATGTAGGCAGCAGACTGAATGTGAATGGTGAATTAGAGGTTAAGGTCAAGGGTGACACCAAGGCAGTGACCATATGGGGAAAGGGTGATGATTGCGCCATTGACATTGAGGGAAACTGTTATAAGAAATGTTAGCCTTGGGTGGAATGAAGTTACAATGTTCAGCTTTTGAGCACTTGAGTTTTCAGGATCATGCAGAAATCCAGTTGAAAACCAAATTGTAATTGCTAAACATGCAAATATTCTTGGATTGCAAAACCTATAGATATTTCACACACACTATATTCTGTCTTTGCAAATCCTAAATTAAACTAAATACAGTTTTGCTGGCTGCAGGATTACAGTCTATTTTAGCTGATTTGCTTGCAGGAATTAATTTCCCCCCTGTTGATAGCTGTATAAAATGTTAGTATTATACAAGCAATCTCATAAAACTCAATAAAAAGACAAGTTATAGCATGAGGAGTTAAACGGAGCAACATATAAAACGCCTTAATGGTCTGCTTTGACTTTAAATTATTATTAAGTGTCCTTAATGTTAACTTATTCTCCCATTGCAAAGACTTGTAGCAGTTTTATTATCAGTGTGGGTGATTTGAAAGGACAACTTTGTACCTTAAAGAAATATCCCAAGTAATAATTATAGGTTAAGCTATACACAAAGGAAAGACTGAGGTTTCAGGTACCCTGATCATTAATGTCAGAATCACAACCTACAATAAATATAATTAAGCAATGGAATTGTTGGTGTACACGCAATAATGGGATGCACTCACATTTAGGTAGATGTACCGCGCTTGTCAGATGTATATCCTGGAGTTATGATGGTGTTTGCTGCAGTTCTGGATCTGGATCTTGTTGAACCTCGATATCTTTGGGTCTTGGTCAAGTAAGTCCTCTGGGTTCCAATGGCAGTGTTGGCAAAGTTTTTTAAAGTGCAGATGCTCAGGAGAATCAGTTGGTGATTAACGGGTAATTAATTCTACAATCTGTGTGGTTATCAGATGCAATTCATGATTTAAACTTCATGGGAAGATAGTTTATGGAACATGATGAAAAAAGTGAATCAATACCTCAGGAGGTAGCCACGGAGCATTGGCGAAACGCGTAGAGGACCTTTTTTACTTACAGGACATTTGACTTTTAATCCATTTTTTGACTTTTATCTGATTCTTTTTAAAGATATCTTTTTAAATATATTTATCTTTTTTAGTACACCTACAGGTTTTTGTACTGATGAGATACAATTATATATTTATTGTTTAAGGGCTGAGTCCCGGAATAAATTATTTATTTATTGATTCACTTTTTTCATCATGTTCCATAAACTATCTTCCCATGAAGTTTAAATCATGAGTTATCCTGCACCCACACAGGGTACCATGTCCTTGCACCTTATCACAGTTGCTATAGAAAGGAGGGTCTTAAAAGTGTGTTTGATTAAAACTCACAAACAATTAAACTGATGATAATACAAAAAAAAACTACAGCTATTTTAATTAAATTAATTATAGCTAAAAGCTGTGACAGTGAAAGTTCCCCTTTAAGCTCCCATTCCCAAATCTTCCTTACTCTGAATATGTGTTATTAGTTTAAACATTGACCTTCTCTAATGTCTAAATTCACTACTAAAGAAATTCATTTGGATTCTGTGTTAATTTCTCTTATTAACTTTATTAAAGCTCATGAGTGGCATTTGAAATAGACTGTAATAAAAAGAATGAAATAAAGGAATGGATAAGATATCATAAAATCTACCAGTAATATATAACGGAAAGATTGTTCTTAATGGAGGAACCCTTTGGAAGTAATAGTTATTATTAGAATACCCACTGTTACAGTAAAAAAAAATGTAAAAGATAAAACAAAATTTGTTTTTCAATGTGATTTATATCTCAAAGAACATGTAATTAGAGTCAACAAGATATTGGTGAGCTTCATGAAATATTCTAATCTATAATGGGTTGTTTTGTTTTCTCATCATAGCTTTATTGCTGTTTCATTTTAAAATCTATATACATTATATTTTACTCCTACAGGAACACAGATTTTACAAAATGTGAATGTGTAAAGTAATGGACATCATTCTAACCACATTAAATCACACAATAATGATGCCTGGCAGTAAGGCATTGATGGATGACCTGCTGATTTGTGATTGATTGGCTTTAAAATGACTAAAGCAATTTTATCTTTGGTCAGCTGCCAGTGCAGGAGAACAGCCTGCTGATAGTATGTATCGTTGGCTTCCGTGTTGACAATACGAACATGTTAAATAGCATCCTTTCATATACAAAAAAATGTTTAACTCCTTTTGGATGAAATTTTTGTTTCCTTTTTGCTGCTGAATAAATGGCTCTGACACCTTCTGGATCCAACATTCGTTATAGAATTTCTTTAAAAAAAGACGGTTCACCCAGAGTTATGACGGCCAAAGTGGTGCACCAGCAGCAGCAGCAGTAGTAGTAGTAGTAGTAGTAGTACAGCACTGGTACAGGGGAGGTAGACACTGGAAGATGGTAGGCACGTGCAGCCTACCATCCATTACAAAATGATGAATTACACTTTAAAACTTAAACGTGGATTACATAACACAACGTCAAAAAGGTGCAGCAGTATTAGTAGTAGGGTACTGGGCAGACACTGGCAGATTATAGGCATGTGCAGCCCTGTGGAGCCGGGCTGATTTTCCACCACAATATTATAGACATTAAAAAAAAAGTTTCCGCAGAGAAAGGATGGTAAAAGAGGTGCCGCAATAGTAGTAGGATACTGGAAATCGCCCTTGTTTTCGTTGATTTGTATGAACACACAAAAGAGGCAATTTTTGTTAAAAAGAATGTTCTTATAAAAACATGTTTTTTGTATATTGAATATTTTTATGTGTTTTGAGCATGTTTGATATCTGGTACAAACTAGAAGGAGTAGGACTAGGTTAGTGTACCCAAAGACCATTTTATTTGTATTTCTGTATCAAAACACTCATGGAATGCATACCTCCCAATATTTCAAAATGTGAAAGAGGGACACTTTTTTTTTAAAAAAAATCTCGCGGAACTCACCAATACAAGCAATTGCGCTTTACAATGTCACGCTCACAGTCATGCATATTAAAAATAACACTGATAGCAAAAGCACAACAACTGCTGTGGTCATTTAGCGCAAGAAAAAGGGGAAATTGAACATTAGAACTTGTTTGATACAATTGTTTAATCACACACCTAACTATGTACAAGTCTATTTAGAAGTATTGATGATTTGATGGTAAAAGGCAATCACACCAAATATTGATTTGATTTAGCTGTTCCTACTGTTCTCTCACTTTGCATGTTAGTGCGTTTGTTACTTATCAGAGGTGTTGGATTTTGCCAAAGAAATACTGCACTCAAGCACCACTAACCTTATGCTCACCCTTGTGTAAGATACAATTCCCCCTCCCTTCTTAGTTAATAGTACATCTGGGGACCACTACTTTGTTAATTCTTTTCATTATTTGGAGCGCTTTTGCAAAGAAGAGTGGGTATAGATTGCCATGTCAAGATGTGCCATGCTAATAGACTCCTACCCAAAAAGAATGATTGCTGTAATAAAATCAAAAGTTGATTCAACAAAATATTTGTTTAAGGGTGTGCACACTTATGCAATTTTTTCCCCTCAAGGATTTCAGTCTTGTTTTCCATTTGAATTGTTTACATTATAGGTCATATTAAAGGTGGAAAAAGTTCTGACATGATTTATATTTGTCTCATTCTTTAAAATCAAAAGAACCTGGCATTTTAACAGGGGTGTGTAGACTTTTTATATCCACCGTATATATTTTTTATGTGAGGACATGGATGTCTGGTCTGTTGATTAATAAATATACCCCTGTGTTTTATATTAGTACATATCATTTACCATATACCATTTATGAGAAATTATAAATTACAGTTTTATAGTTGCTATGATGTCATCCTAACAAACTATCCAACACTTTAAAGGCTAAATTCAGTCACATCAAAGTTTAAGAACAAACAAATGAATTAAATGTTTGATAATACAATACCCAATATTAAAGCTATATGGAATAAATAAATACATTTTTACATCTATACTATATGGTATATATAATATATATATAAATATATTACCATATATACTGTATATAATGTGGCCGTGTTCATGTTGTTATGGCTGAAGAATGAATAATTTGGATAATAATTGCATTGGATAATATATGAACTTATATGGCTTATTGAAAGAATAAGCAGTTCTTTGAAATATCCATCACAATACTGTGTAAGCAAAATATTTTTCTTACAAGGAAGGAAATATGCCAGCTATGCACAGGTCAGAAATTGAAAAGCAGCCAAGTGAGAGAAATATTTACGTATATATCTTTGTTGGGATGGGTTAGTAAACCTCCATCGATGCATGTTTTATTATTTTTATTGCAATCTCAGCACATTTTTTAAGCCTTTAATGGTTTTGAGCAAGCACACACACTGCTATAAGAATCCTTTTTGAATTTAGAGTAACAATGGTAAATGATGGGAAAGGGTTTACTCTAGAACCTAATCTATAGTAAATCAATGCCCATTGATGTTATAACTAATGAAATTGATGGTAATGCCTGATCATATTAACATTCATCAAAATGTGCTCATTGTGTAAGGCATCACTGAAGAAAACAGTGTATTGTTCTCAGATACCCACCTTTTCCGTGAAATGTCTCTTTATCCATCACCTTGAAACTCCTACAGTAGTTACTCTTTTAATCCCATGGAGGTTATGGTCCTGCTCCAGCTATATTTGAGCAGTAAAATAGGCCCTTACTTTTAAACCAAATATATCTAAAAGCAAAAAATCAAAAGTAACAAATAATTTAGTTATAATAAACACAATGAATGTTCCCCTTAAAAGATGAATTTGCTATTTCTTAAATTCGGTTTAGATATGTAAAATATGTCTTGGTTATTTATCACTGAGAGTGACTAAAGTATGTTGTGATAGGAATGAAAATTTACAATATTTATGCTCACTTGTAGTTAGTACCTCCTTACAGTGTGCTGTAAAAATTTATTTTGCTGTGTAGAAGTATATATCAATAGTATCCAACAAGCAATGTATTGATTTGAAGCATTTTATATAGTAGCCTTAGAATATTTGGATTAAGATATATAACTTACACATATTTTATAATGAAAGATCACAAAAGTTATTACAGTAATTTGCTTAAATATGACATTTCAGGATTGAATGAATGTCCACTACAATATATGTTCTGTAATTTTCTATAAGCTATATCCCACTACGTTTTCTGTTTTTATATATTTGGCCACTTGTTGCTGGGATTATAGGTCAATTATACAAATTGTCTAATGAGTTTTTACTGTTTCAAATGTTTATACAATGCAATACCAACAAGACAATCAATTTCTGACTAGTCTAAATATAGATACATCATATTTGCTTAAATCATTTATTTTATTTAATCCCTTAAGGACACACTTGTTTTTTGTACCATTTGTGATGATGGCTGTTTTAACATTTTTGCAGTGTTGCTGTTTAGCTGCAATTTTCTTCTCTTTTATTTATTGCACCCACACAAATGATATATTGTTTTTTCCCAGGACAAAAGGGACTTTCTTTAGATTATTTTGTTCATGTCAAACAATTTACTATAAAAAAATAAAATATAAAATATGGTGAAAAATCCTAAGTACTTATTTTGAAAAAACTTTTACTCATCTACAAAAGCTAATGAAAAAACAGCTAAATTTATCCTGAGTTTAGAAATACTCAGTGTCTCTGTTTTTTGAGCTTTTTGCAAGTTATAGGGCAATAAAACAATTTTTATAAAAACTGGACATACTGTGCTCATGTCCTATTTAGGACATCTTTGAAGTCAGCCAGTTCAATTTACCCCCATAAAACCAAATATGTATGAATACTAGATAACCCAGAGTATTTCAAATGCTGGTATTTTAACCCTTTCCATTTACTAGTTTTACCACCAGCTGTTAAAGTTTGTTATAGTATTTTTTAGTGTTTTGTTTTCAACACACATTGTACTTTAAGTATGAATTTATAGCTTCTGGTATACGTTGCTGCCAAACAACACCCCAATATGTGTTTGGCAACATCTCTTGAGTACAGTGATACCACCCATGCATAGGTTTGTTGGGTTGCTAAAAGGCCACATTTGGGGCATGCACATTTATGCTTTCCAATGTATAATTTTGGCATCTTGTTATCCTGTGCCCATGTCCTATTTGAGAGCTCTTTGAAGCCAGCCAATTCAATCTACCCCATCAAACCATATATTTTTGAAAAATAGACACCCAATGGGTATTTAAAAGGCTGGTATTTTAAACTTTCACAAATTCACCCGTGCACAAATGTTACCACCAGCCTTCGTCAAAGTCTGCAGTAGTATGCTTTGTGTGTTTTTGTCACATAGATTGTGGTTTCGGTATGAATTTGCAGCTCCTGGTATTTGCCACTGCTTGTTCGGGGGCTTAAACACCACATTTGGGAGGTGAGCAATTTGGAATTTTGACATTTGCCCATCCTGCCCAGATGTCCTTTATGGGACATCTTTGAAGCTGACCAATTCAAAATGTCTAGAATTCAAAATGTCTTGCCCGTTGAGCTCTGGAGAATTGGCCCTAGAACTGGAAAAGTTAATACATTTCTTTTTGTGTATAATTTTAACAGTGAACAGTGGAAACAACATCGATTTCTAACTGCAACAGCAGGGTTCTTGACTTTGCTACATATATTTACATCATGTTTCTTTAAATAATTAATTGTATTTAAATTTTAATTTAATCATTATTTATTTACTTTGTGCAATGGATATAGCAATATAATCTGTCTATGAAGATAAGTGGCATTACATAAAAGGATAATATTTTTAATATCGCACTTCAACTTGTAGTGTAGTAAACTACAATAAGAATCATTTAGCACCTCTAATTTGCCCCATGGGCCTCCTATAAAATCCTCAAACTGTATTCTGTTCTTTGTCTAGTTTTATATTCAGGATAGCCTTATGCATATACCATATTTTATGGGATCTTATAGTTGGTTGAAGTTCTTTGCGATAAATGACTGCCCTATCCACTACAGAAATCAAATGGCTACTTCTGTCAGCAGTCATATCATTACCAAACACTAATGTTTCAATTCTATTGACAGCTGTGACGCGACCCTCCATCTCTGGGGCCTCTGGAGAGGCCTGACTGCCAGCCTCCTCCCTATTGACTATGGGCCCTAGGTTTGTGAAGGCTTCTGTGGCTACCCCCAGCAGTATATCATGTCATCACTGGCTGAGGGGATTATCTCCAGCAGACAGCCAGGATCTTCAACCAGGGAGTGACTGCCATTGTTTTAATTTAATATCAGACCCCTCCACTCCATGGTGCATTATTATGTTGCATAAATCAGTCCCCCTCCCCCATTGTTAATCTCATTACTGCCCCTGTTGTCTCTGGGAGGCAGATTAAGGGGGCGGTTTATATCCCAATATTTTTTTGTTAATGTGTGTTTTGCTGGATATATCCAGCTCTGTGTATCTAAAATAAATCAGTCTTCGTTTGGTTTTACCCTACACTGAGTCTCAGCTAGCGACTGGGGAACCGGGGAAAGTGCGTTGTCCCAGGCTAAGGTAGAACAAGTAAGCGGAGGTAGTCGTTCAGACTAGCCAGATCCGTGACAACAGCCATTCATGCCCATGCCATAACACTGCCTCCACCATGTTTCACAGATGAGATTGTATGGTTCAGATCATGAGCCGTTCCTTTCCTTCACAATACTCTTCTCCTCCCATAATTCTGGTATAGTCTAATCTAGCGTTCCTATTCTTGAGCGTAAACCCTCTGTATTTACTTTCATGAAGTCTTCTATTGATTGTAGACGAAGCAACTACTTCCTGGAGACGGCCAGATATTGTGAAGAGCTTTTTCTTGACCAAGGAAATAATTATGTGATCAACCACTATAGTTGTCTTCTATGTTATCTAATGCCTTTTGTTGTATTTAGTCCATCACTAGGCTGCACATCTGTAGTAAACCCAGTATCTGATTATATAGTTCCTTATTAAATAAGGTTTTATAGGATGGCATCTGAATTGTGGATAAGCCCTTCCATGCACCAGCCTTGCAAAAATGATTGAGAGCACAGCAGTATAATCACAACATATCATACAATAATCATAGCATATCTTTTATAAGCAAGCATAGAGAAAGAGTTATATTAAAATATGTGTTTAGTACTGTGGAAAATTGCCAAAGGGTTACTTTTTAGACAACCTTTTCCGATCTAACTATAGTTTTTCAATATAAAACTTTTGAAAAATTCTCTTAGCCCCAGCTTAGAATATTTCAGAGAATCCTCAGTACTAGGTTGTTCAAAAATACATAATAAAGTAAAAAACAAAAATGACGCTTGATATTTATTTTCCTTTAGTGTAAGCATATCCCTGAATAATAATAACAGGTTCACATGTATTCTAGGTGTTGCCTGCACAGCCTAGAGTTCAAAATGCCTTGCTTGTTGAGCTCTGGAGATTCCACCCTGGAACTGGAAAAGGTAATTTATTTTTTGGCATCATTTTAACAGTGAACAGTGGATGCAACATGGATTTCTATATGCAGTAGCTGGGTTTTGTAAGAAAGTCATCAAGTTTATTCTGTTCTCTTTAACAGAAGGATTTATAGATATAGCACAATCATTATTAACCAGGATACAAATGCTTATCTTTGTTTACAAACATGTCACAGAACTACATAAAAGATGGAATGTATATGTAATATATTGCAAACGTCTCATAAATAATAACTAATATTTATTTATATGTTTCATGTGATACCCATCTACACATGATCCTGCTTTTAGTTCTCGCAACCTGAAAATGAGAAACATTTTCATGGAAATAGTTATGCCACGGATGACATCAAACATCCGTTTCCAAGTCACATATTTGTTGCAAATTTAACAAAATACATCTTCATTTGCAACAATAATCTGTCTTCACCTACGGTGCTTCTGATATCAGCTCAGACCAGTACTTGCTCTTTGTGTTCAAAGAAATGTGACACACACCTGTAACAAATGTTTTCCTGCTTTTCTGCTTCATTTAACAAAAACTACTTAGCATACACAGTTTCATAAGACGCTGACTATAATTAATACTACAGCATTCAGCAACATAAAACCCAGCTGATTTAGATACATGGAAATTCAGGTCAATATCACTGTCTTGGATTAACATATAAAGACAAATAAATATATACGTATAAGGTATATAAGTGGGGTGAGAAAATCCCAGTGTACCCAAAAGAAAATAAAGTGAGATAGATATAAAAAGAAATATATATATGTATACTTCCTCCTTCAGTTCTTACAGCTGCCACCCAACCACAACACTCTCCAAATGTTGAACAATACCAAAAGAGATCCACTTGGGGGCGCTCATATAAGAAAAAAGGAAAGAAAAACAACCATAATAGTGTAGACAATTTAAACCAATAATTCAATATTCAGGTGTATTATTGCACTCACAAAGATATTAAGATTTTCAAGCTTTCTGTATATTTCTTGTATTCCCCGGCGTATGCTAGAAGAGAGAACCAAAGGCCCAATGGTGCAGTATATTTATCTAGTGGAAAGTATAGGTAATGTATCAATTGCACTCACATGGAATATTGCATACATTACCTATACTTTCCACTAGATAAATATACTGCACCATTGGGCAGCCGACAAATCTGCAGCAACTGTGTGATGCCATCATGTCCATATGGACCGAACTCTCTGACAAATGTTTCCAGCAAAAAAAAAGAAAAATAACAACACAGCGCTCTACCCTCTCACCAGCTGCAATGTGAACACATGTAACTAATGTGCTATTGTGAAAAAAACAATAATGAAAATAGTAACCATAAAACTTTGTTTGTTGAATGTTTAAGCACCTTGTAGTAAGTATTCCATGTAAAAAATGAAGGGAGTTCTGAAGGCAAAAGGGGTCCAACACGGTTCTAGCAAGGTGTACCGACAATATGATTTGCAGAGGTTGCAGCTAGAACCAAGTCACAACTGACAGGTGTCCCAGACGCAGGTACCCCTGATTCACTTTGTTTTGGAAGCTAACCTCTTGAGGGAGTGAAAAGCAACAGGAGCAAAATTTTCAAGCAAACTTACAATCATGAGGTGGTGGTATATGGTGACAAGAGACACAATTGTCTACAGGGCTACTTTACTATCTTTTTTCTTTAGATTATGCTTTCTTGTTTGTAAGGAAATATCAAAACAAAAAAAAATCAAAATTAAATGGAAATTACTAATAAGATAGATCTAAGCAATTACAATCAACTAGTGATATAAGAGTCTGCTATCTGTTATGCATTTGTTTTGGTACATACTATGGCAAGAAGAATAACATTTGGTAAGTCATGTCCTTTCGTAATACGTAAAGATTAAGAATGCTGCTAAAGACATTCAGCTATGCTGAGGCTGTTTTGAAGCAGAGACCTTTACATTTTCCCTTGTTTTTAAAATTTTAAAAAGTCATCCAATTACATAAAAAAATAGTTAAAACATGATTAATTCATCAAATATATCTGCATTAATCGACCTGTTTCATGACTGACTATTGACACTTGCAGCTTGCCTTGAACCCTTACTTCGTGTCCTGACTCAGGTCCTGATTATTCCTATTGTACCTTGCCTGGATTTTTTGTGTGAATTGATTCCTGCTATTAGGAACCCTCTCCCTTACCAGATTGCGTATTGATGTGACAGTTCCATTAAACCTCTTACACAGTCATTAGTCTGTATGTGGTAAGAGGAGCTCAGCAGAGGCTTTATTCTGCAGAGGTTCCACAGCTTCTCAGTTCCCTGGGCTGAGATAATCTCCCGGTAAAACTCACCCAGGCAAAGATCTGGAGTAGGGCATCAGCCACTGCCTCCGCGTAGATATTTTCTTAAGGGGATTGCCTACGGGTAACTGGTAGCATAATCCACTATTGTGAGAATATATCTCTTCCCAGAGAGACTTGGTCGGGGTAATAGTCCCACCAGGTTTACAGGTATATAGCTAAAGTGTTTGTCAATGATGGCAAGGGATGTAGCAAAGCTCTAGGATGGCCGTCCTTCTTACCCACCTGCTGATAAGTGTTGCAGGTTCAACAGTATTGTCAGATGTCCCCAGTAATCCAGCATGGCTTGAAATGCCTCTGAGATATCATTTCATTTCCTAGCGCTTAACATAGTTTGGACATAGAAAAAAGACACGCGTCTATCAAGTTCAGCCTTTCCTATATCTGTTAATTTGTTTGTTGATCCAAAAGAAGGCAAAAAAGCCCAGTTCCGCTCTTTCCAATTTTGCACTAACCAGGGAAAAAAATCCTTCTTGACCCCAAAATGGCAGTCAGATTTCTCCTTGGATCATTAAACTGTTTACCCATAATTAAAGATTATATCCCCAAATATTATGTTTTTCCAAGTATCCATCCAGTTGCTGTTTAAACGTCTGTACAGAGGAACATAGAGGAAGATGGCCACTGAGGTAAAATGGTGGGGAGCAGCTGGGGTGATGCCTTTAGTCAGGACTAGGGTAGCATACAGCCAAGATACTCCACTTG
>VKOC01033233.1:0-17743 GCA_009364415.1 Spea multiplicata | reverse complement strand
ATCAATGCTTTAGTAAGCACTATTGTATAATGCCTTATTTGTTATATATACACTTTGCAATGCAATCTTCAAGTTGTATAGTTTGACTAAATAAATGAATTTTTAAAAAAACGCACATGCAGCTTGTAAATAGACAAAGAAGAATAACCTAATCTGGCTCTGTAACGCAAAACACCATTAGTTATCCTGACCGTTTATATATCCGGACCTTCAGCAACAACTCAAACTACTAAAAACTCGGAAGCTCTAAGCCTTGTTTAGAATACATGATGGTTTATAGGAGGGATTCGGACTTGGATCCAGTATTTAGCCACCGTGGTTCAGGGCTAAGAAGCTGCTGCTCTTTGTGTATAACACTCGAGATAATGGAAATAACAGATGACGCTATCGAGTGGGGAGCTTTTTAGTCTCGCCTTACCTTTTAAAATTAATAAATGTTGCCTGGCAATGGGTCATCGTCATTATAAATACTCACCTACACAGTTATCACACAAGCTGCAATGAGAAGCACGTGGAGGGCGAAATATCTTGCAGGTGAAGCAGTATTTCAATTTCACCGTCTGACCATTGATAACGACTTCTTTCGTTCGAGGAGGGGGCCGATAACCGCCTGAAGTAGAGCCATTAGCGACATCTGCAAAAAGATTTGGGATAATTTCTGCAAATCAATATGCACAGGCACGGCAACAGGGACACCCGTGGAGCGTTTACTGGTTTACTTGGGAGAATTAACAGAAAAATACATTCTGGTTGTTAAACTTGATACTTTCTATGAAAACCTCATCGCAAGCTGAGGCAACAATTGGCCTGACCATGGCAAGTTACATTTTGGTTTTACTGTATATCATCACATCAAATATAGCAAGCAAACATATATCAGGCTGCTGGTACGTATGTCAGATATGATGGAAATGACATTTATGCACACATAAAAAAAACAAACCTTAATTGCTGTGTGCAGTAAACCAACTAGTCCTACCTAAACCTTACCAAGGGAGTCGGAACCAAAAGAAATAAAGATAGTAATTGATATAAAAAACATTAGGTTACCGGTGTGCACCAAGTACATAGAGCTTTCTAGAACTGAGCAGATCCATATTCCAGGCACTTAAGATATTAATACATAATTTACTCACACACTGAGACACTGTACAAGTGGATTGAAGAATGTATGCATGGGAGGAAGAAGAGAAAAGCTATAAACAAGCAGCTTCCAACAAAAGGAAGCAATAAAAAAAGCTTACTGGGGCAGTAGGACGACATTTTGGGTATGTAACATGTAAGATGTAAAATATGTAAGATCCATATTGGGAATTGGTGATGGCAACAGATGCACTTATTACATTCATAATTGAGAGTGTATTACATACGTAATGTTGACCTTGCCAACATGGAGTGCCCACACTCGTACATGTACATTCTATACGCTCAAAAGTATATTTTTACTAATAAAAAGTAATAGCAATTAAATGCGGAATTCCTAGCATTAACAGGGCATGAAATGCAAAACGGCCAAACAGACACAAACACACTGACCACTGAATCACACGACCATTGACAGCCCTTTGCTAAACTGATACCTCAAACCCACTGTAATGACAGCAGAAAGAACAGCTACCTACCTGCCTGCCTGTCCTCCCAATGATGCTAACGGGGAATGTGGAATATGGGTTTGATATGGGTAACGGGAATAAAAAAAACATAGCCTGCCGGCTCACTCACTGCTCTCCTGGCAGGGCTCAGAGCAACTACACCTTAACTCCAAAACTGTACACCCAACGACTACCAAACCTTATTCGCTGCCACCCACAAGTTCTATTTAAGGTCTTAAAAAATATCCTATGAGGCTTCTTCGTAACACTAAAGCTGCTCAATGGTGCATCCCCTGTGTGACCCCAGTGTCTGGTCCTGTGGAAGACTTTATGGAACCCAAGACATCTGGCATCCTTTGAGGATGCCCTTCTTGGATTCTCTTTATGATGGGGTCTGGCCCAGATTCCAGATAACATTCATGGCAGCATGTGGCCTAAGAAAATGTTACATTTCTCTTATTCATGCAAGATGCCTCGTTAACCCTTAAACATAAGCATTTGCATTACACCCACTAACCACTCAATCATGCCAACAATCTCAACACACCACAAACTCAAGCCACATATCAGCCGGGCAGAAACACACTCAAAGACAACAGCTTTTTCTTTCAAACGACATGCAGTAGTGATATCCAAATGACACACATCAGTCATAGCAGTCTATTCTTTAAAAAGGACAGTTGCCAGGACGGTTTCCGCACTATGCATTATGAAAGGCCAGTGCGAGGGAGCTTCAGCCGCAGGAAAAGCTTGGCTGGCCTTGTATATTATACAGCAACATCAGCCAGATTTCTACAAACTCTCCCCACACAACGAGTCACATATCACTCAGGGGCAGCTCAGCTCCTTTGCCGAAGAAAACTGCCTTTCGTAATGTATTGTTAAGTGAGGTAGTTGAAACCACAACTCTTCAGCAATCTCTCCTAGAAACTCCTTTAGTAAATAAACCCCATTGTCAGACACAGAGGTTTTTACACAGCATAAGAAAGAGGGAGTTGTTTCTTAGAACTCAGCAAGCATTGCACAAATTACACTGATCTTGGAGCTCTCTACACAAAGCAATCCGCCGTCACACAACATCACAAATGTCGCAAATTTGTGGCTAAAAAAAACAATTTCAAACATAGGATAGAAACATTTGGTGTTCACGCTACCATTTTGGGTCATGTGACATATCACATGACTCAACTGAGAATCTGCCTTCAGCATACTGATTGAATGATCTTGCACAGCTGATAACTACTGTACCTTCATTTATTTTGAAATGGCGCTCGTACTCAACACAAAGCACACTGGCTTGTTATAGTATGGAAAGGATGGGAGTGAAAACTGCATCACCAGCCCATGTTTCCATAAGTGCAAGAAGCCCAATTATTTGGTTCATGATATAAAAGATAACAAGGATGCAACGTTTACATACTGAACCAGCTCATTTACTCCTGATAAATTCATAAGTATCGATGTTAAAGACTGAAGAGAGGAAACTTGAGTTAGATTACCTATTTGCCTTTCCAGGTCTGCTGCCTCATCAGGTGTGGCACGAGGAAGAACTCCAGGGTCGCTGAAACTGGTCCTCAATAAAGCCCCAAGGACAAAAAAAACAAGGATTCCGCCTATTACAGGAATCGCTGGGGTGATGTTCTCCGCCAAATACGGACAACTGAAAAGAGAGCACATATTTGTAAAACAACAACATTACACTTGGTTTTAACAGTAAACAGGATTTCTGAAAGAACAGTTTGTCTAAATTGAAGAATTTGAAGAAAAGCAAACAAGTGAAAATCATTTTGTAAGCTCCAAATTGTATAACGTACTTATTTTTTTTCTTGATTCGTCATTATGTTACAAGAACAAAATAAGATACGCACAAGGACAAATATACTTGACAACTTGATGTGATTTACTTATTTCTGCAAGTCCTTGTTACAATATCTAAATCAATGTATACAAAAGCTTCCAATTGAAAGGCCTTTTATTGAAACATTTACATCAAAGTTTACACCACAGGACAAATTGCGCAGGGAGACTATCACACCATTTGACTCAAAAGAATAGTATTAAATGATATACTAGTGCAATAGTTTCGTAATCATGTCGTCCTATACACACACACATCCCCTTATGTGGTTGGCCTCTTCCTTTATTTGTTTTCAATATTTTGGGTCATGTGACAGTTTGTCAGCCTGTTAAATTGCCCAAAAATGCTCCCACGTCGCCACAATCATGGTGATCTCTGGGGCGCCGCTGCTGTCTGCCCAGGTGCCTGTGCAGACCAGCACAGCCACTCCGAGCCGGCCCCCGAGCCCGAGATCACTCCCACAGAGTGATTCTGTAGGCTGAAAACACAATTGCCGGCAAACCAGCAATTGCGTTTTCAGCTGCCGCAGGCAGCTTCAGGGAAGTGGGTGGTGTGTGTTGTGGGGACCTGACACAACACCCCCCTGCTGCCTGATCGCTCCATGAGAGCAAAAGTGCAGCGTTAATCCCTTCAATGCTGCAATCGTGGCATTTTAGGGGTTAATGTCCATTTTGTACGGGGCTCTGCTGCTGGTGGTCTGCACGATGCGCTTAGACAACCTCCTGTGCCGGCGCCCCCCCCCCCCCCGTGGAAAGTGCCGGCAGGGGAGGCTGTCTGAGCGTATCAGGGAGTAGGATACGGGCCCCCTGCACCGCTGCGGGGGATCTGTATCCTAACCCTGTTGCCTGCCCGGCGCCCGGAACTGCATGTCCCAGGTGTCGGGCGCTAGACCCCGAATATAGGCCGCACCCCCCACTTTAAGTGTGTGTGTGGGTGCGGCCTATATTCGGGCCAATACAGTATATATGCTCGATTATAAGACGACCCCCTACAACCTGATACATACCTGACTTTCCTAGCCGCTACATGCAAATGATTACATGAGCAACTGTGATACTATAGAATAACCCCTCTTAATAAGTAATATTACTATACCAAAATACACCTGGAAAAGGAACAAGAATCATGCCAAAATGAAGATTCCATCTGTACTGAACAGCATTGCTCTGTAAACTTTGTTCTTACTGAGGGGGAAAAACACAGGGAAATATGCTTCTTTCTAAATACATGCAAAGTCACTATAATGTTCTTGAAATCTGAAAGTAATAGTCTTTATTTGAATGCACTTTATACTTAAAGCTGCAACAAACCCAACTGTTTTCTTGCCTGAGGGCCAACACTCCATAATTGCAGGGAGGCCAATTACTTGAATTTTCAAGACAAATGGATATGGCCACCAAGCATGCTGATAGTTTCCTACAGTGCGGCCTTCTAAGCTACTTACAGAAAGGCGTAGGAAGTGCTAATTCTATTAGGAAAACCCAGGGCGGTCTAAGACCCATGATGCTACATCAGCAGCCACCGTTTCAAAAATGGAATAAACCTTACTATTAAACTAACCTATTATAATGAGTCACGGGTCCATGGTCATTGAGAGGTGGACATTAAGCTTTAGAAATAAAAATCATGTAACATAAGGTAGTTTTTTATTAATGTTTTTTAGCGTTCTAACCAAGCCAGACCCCAGGCCTTAGAATGCTGAAGCTGGCTACAACATAAGGGATGCTCTCAGAAAGATGCACTTGGACACCCACAAGACCAAGGACGCTAAACTGGGGATGTTTGAGCCAGCTCAGCTGTCACTCACAATTCTTAAAATAAATATATTCAAAGGGTATAAAAAAAAACTAAAATAGCAGATGAGACAGATATATAAGGGAAAGTGGGCACTGCTTGCAAGCTCTCCGCAGTTCACTGGCTTGAAGCTCCTTGGCTTGCCAGCTATAACGAATATGGTAAGTCGTTCAACTAATAAACGTGAAGCTTAATATATGCACCGGTTTAGTAGACATTCAGATTTAGTTACTGAAAACAATGCATACCTATCATGCATAAAGCAAAGGTTAAAAAAAATCTTGACAGGTTTAGATGAATAATATAGCATGAATATATACTGATGTATATCATTCCTACAACATACAGTTAAAAAGAAATGCATATGTAACCAGTTTTCATTATTAGACTGCATCACCATATGTAATGTCCCAAGTAATCACATAAATTAGGCCAAGCCCTGGAAGGATTTATACCAAGATGATGAATGGGATCCGTACGTACATTAATATGCAATTAATTATTGTACAAAGTGACAGATTTTATATTTTATTATTTCAACAAATAAAATCTAAAGTGACGTTTGCATAAGTACTCAATGTGTTTTGAAGGTCCTCCTTCACACACATGAAAGGAATCTCCCCAACCTTACCATTTGGCCTCCACCTGTGAACCATTAAAGTGTCTATCAAATTTCAGGATAAAAACCCACTGCTGGAGGATCATTGTCCGGGCCGTGCCTTTGAAAATTAATGAAAACCAAAGACCGTTTTAGAACGGTTAAAGTAACAAATACATGGATAAAATACCATCTAAAATATTTGGATGCCTCAATGGGCAAAGTCAGATCAGTCATCAGAAAGCTGAAGCTGTGTCACACCACTGAGGAACTGCCAAGAAAATAAAATAAGCTGTCCCCCTAGACTTATAACTGTGACAAGGAGTCCTATGAAAGGGGCCACAACGGGGGCCCACAAACACTTTAAATGAGCCACAATGTTCTTTTAGAGCAATGGTGCACCAAACCAAGAGCTCAGCATAACAAAGTACCACCTGAGAGTGCATGAAGAACTAGCGTTCAAGCACAAGAGCCAGATGTGGTGTGGGAACAGATTTTGCAGACAGATGAGACTAAAAACCATATGTATGGGCAATGAAAATCCAAAGGAGACCATGCCTCAAATGATATTGTTCCTACAGTGAAGAAGCCCCATGCTGTGAAAATGTTGCTCATCAGCCTGGGCATCTTGGAGAAGCTCAAAACCAGCAGGAAGAAGAGCTGACTGACAAGAGAAGAATCTTCCATCCACAGTAGATTTAGGGGAGGCTGAGGGAAGCTGCCTTGGGTCAATAAATCCAAGCATACACATGTGTGATTAGGCAAATGCATTACAAGGGTAAAATATGATTATATGTATGGTTTATGTTCACACAACACTACACACAGTTAAGGGCAGCTAGCTAAAACAAATGTTATCAAAAACGTAAGCTCTCATCTCCAGGGTACAACGATGAAAGCAATGAAGGAAATTTAGGTCACCAAGCACATAGTTTGATTTTGGTGCTCATTTTTTATTTAAACATCTCTGGATTTACACCACTGGGAAAAACAGTCTTCCTATAGGATCTCAAATAGAATAATGCCTTGCGATGCCAAGTTAAAATTATTTTATTAAATATTCCAATGCGCAGCCAGCATCTCTGGCTCTGTTGGGAAAATAAAGTGAAACATGGCTTGTTATACCCAAAGAAAAAGCATTAAAGGCACACAAACATATATAAAAACGAGCATGCAGATGATACATCAAACAAGTCTGCAGCTTTTACGCAGCCTCCTGCACAGTCTGTGCACCAACTACCTGATGCGACAAACATTAGACAATTGATCTTTTTCCATGGAAAGCATTAGAGTGCCTTATTCTTACTAATGGCATGTGATTTTATGATGGACATGTTTACTAAAGTGGAAGAACAGTTGAGCAGAAACATCACGTACATAAAATATTTAAATGAAGTTCCATTAACAGCAAGTTTCCAAGCAGAAATAAACCAATATTTACCCTTGGGGTTAAAAAAAACCATGAAAGGTACAGAAGGGGCAGACAAAAATTGTATAATATTATATATATATATATTATATATATTATACAATCATTTTAAATTTAGAGTAAACCGCGGGTCTATTGTGAATACGGCACAAAGTTTTAAAAGTGGTCCTATCACCATAGCACTCAGCCTGAATGCAGTCCCCAGTTATTTTCTGTGCAGAAGACTGCCAGTGTGCTCCAGGAAAGAAATAAGGTATATTGCACAGAAAAAAAATATATACTAATGACGCAATTACTAAGAACCAAAGGGTTTTAATGCTGAAAGGATGTCAGAGGCCGATGCTGGGCCCTTATTCTTTTATCACGTACTAAAAGCTTGTTGATAAAAAGTGAAGGTTTTTTATTAATTATTATAATGGTGTTTAACAAAAACAAAATCTCTCATATTATAAGATCCTAACAGCAGGCCAATTCACTGCGGAACACAACTTAGACTTAGACTTGTATGCTCACAAACACGGTCATGGGCAGCTCAGCTCCAGCTTTATTATATCTCACTTGCCACACAGCCTCCTTATGGCACATCACTTGCCATATAGACTTCCTTAAATTGCAACTCACCGACAGGAGGGGGATTTGGAGGCGATAGAGATAACGTCAAGAAGCAAAAGCTAGCCCAAGGCTCCATTTACATTAAAGATGGCCCAGATGTGTGTATGTGAATCAGCGTCACTATAAGCATTTGTGGAATGATACACGAGGGAGGAGGCAGCACAGGAAAGGCAAGATGATAAGAATTAAGATTATTTTACAGGGCTGAACAAACCCCAAAACCAAATAATAGGCCTGGATAAATGATAGGTAGATAAATTATAGAAGCTAAAAAAGAATGCATACATACAGATCTGCATTAAATACCAAAAAGCATCTTGTAGTCAAGTTGTAGTAGCTATGGCTATTTCGCCCCAGGGATCTGGTCTCGCCAAAGAGCTGTGTAAGCATCTCTGTGCTGCATGCTACGCATGCGATGCCAACATCTAAACTCTATGCAGATTTATCCAGCCCTGACATAATTAATAGGGATAGCGTAATGCTCGACATCCCCTCTGAAGTTCCATGATATACTATGTGCCTTTATGTCTGTATGCCCTCATTGCCAAATTATGGAATGAAGCTCATGTTTAGGTAAACAATTCATTTTATGTTTATGACCCTAAGCATACCTCCAAAGTGATATTGCCGATAATGCTGATATTGTACACAGCACATAATACTTGGTAGGGCTTTTAATTTTCTAGAAACTTTTTCCAATTTGCATTAACAGGTAGGCATGGATTGGGGCGGCCATCACAAAGCCCTGATCTGTATCCCATAGAAAATGTGTGGACTAAACTGCTAAAGCATGTCGGGCAAGGGGACCCACAAATTTGTTACATCAGTTCTGTCAAGAGGAATGGGCAAAAATCCCGGCTAGTTATTGAATCAAACACTTGGGATAGCCTTCCACAAGTTAAACAATTAAAAGGCAATGCCACCAAATGCTAACAAGTGGAATTCTGAAGCTGAAATAATTAGGTCTAGCAAGTTTATAGAGCAGTTGCCTTCATTGACTTCTGTAATAGATATGTTTTAAGATGACCCATATAGAGACAACATAAAGCCTGTACTCAGGATGATGGTTATCCATGGAAACCTACAAAAGCCTACGTCACATCAGTATGGCGCCTTCCATAGCGCCTTCCATATGACCGGGCGTTATCTTTGTAGATAAATTGTTCTAGCGTTTAGCTGTTTAAAAAAAGTATATCACTCTATATTACAACTGTATATATTTTATTATCCATATATTCGACTAATATACGTTTTAAAATAAAACATATTTAAGTGGCATGATTAGGGTTGCAGCAATTAAAACAAAATGGCGTAATCGGCAGAAGGCAAAAGGTATAGGTGGAACAGCAGCTTTAATATAGAACAACCATCCTCGTGTTCATCAAGATGTTTAATGCCTCTTAATAGATGCATTGTGAGGATCTCTAAAAACTTGAACAGACCTTGTAAACCCAGTTGCCCAAGAAGCGCACCCATGTAGGAAAGGTTTTAATGGTACAAGATGTACTCTACGTATCTACTAGAGACAGCATTCCCATAGTGACATGTCAGTAATATGACCTTTTCACAGTCAAAGAAGCCTGGCGGTCATCACATTTTTCAGACTTTTCATCCATCGCTTCAGAGAATGGGAAAAGAATCGTGTCCAAAACGTGATAATACATCAAACTTAAGGGTAGCCCTTTAACAACTATATTTTGTGTATTTATTAAGGAAGTAAAAATACTCAAGCTGCATTTACACCCCCTCCCATAAAAAAAAATTCATGTCACAGCTTAAAATAGACCTCTCATTCAGAACATATCTTGCGGTTATTGCCATAAAAACACAGATTCCGAGGTTTGTATATTCATACACGCAGACCTGTTAATGCTAATCAAAATAAGGTTCTAGAAGAAAAAATAAAACGCCCTACCAAGTATTATATGCTGTGTATTGGACAATATCAGCATTACATTACACTATATACATCCTGAATCCTTTTTGTATTAAATGACACAGATGCTGTAAATACGCTCAATATTGTAGAAAAGGGTTTGATTCAATGCATAAAAACAATGGAAGAGAACTACTTATCTGAAACAAAGGAGATCTTTAAAATGTTCTTGCCACTGTTATTGATCTATGCGACCCATGAAAAAAGAAAGAAAGGCTCGCTCTTTAAGATTGCAGTCTTGCACAAGTTTCGTGACTCATGGGGACTCGTAGGTTTCATCCGTTAAATATCACACCAACTGAAAAGGGTGTAGCAAAGAGGAATGCATATTAAAGTTCTCTTTAGGATTCTCTAATAAACTTCAATCTGGATCAGCCCCTTGGGCCTACAAATTTTGATCTGAGTTAGGAAAATGTTTGCCACAAATCCCAAAGTCCAGTATCTCCAAAAATATGTTTTAAAACAAACGAGTTACAAAATGTCCTTTCTACCAGTTCCCTCCATCCATATCAGTCTTTGGGATTACACTGCAAACATAGAACACAATACCCGCACATTTTATATTATATACAGTAAAAAAAAACGTTAATTTATTTGGTTAACATTCAAAAGTAACATTCAGAGGTTCAAGATATGCAAGTATATTTTTAACAAGTCCAGAACAAATCTATGGGCATGTTTTGTGTCTGATAGAATTTGACAGCAGATAAACATTTGGCAACATAAGACTTGGCCTTAATGGGTCCTTGATCTGGTCTTAGATTCATGCTAGCTTTATGCCTATCCAAAGCATGCTTATATTCCCTTACTATAATGGCCCCAATCCCACATCTGACGGAAGGCTGTTCCATAGCTTTAAAAACAATTAACCCCCCCAAACATTTGTATGAGGGGTATTTGTAAAATCTAGAGATGCAAATGAGATTTTGATGGGTTTGCAGGAACGTGGCACACAAATGGCTGCATGACGACAAGTGTCCACGCACTCCTAGTCAAGAGCCCTTGGTGGTTACCTGCTTTTCATATTTTGAGTTCCCCTGCTCAATGACCACACTAAGAAGATTCTTTATAGCAACGCTTTATGCAGTCTGTTCCTCCATAGCCTTTCATTAGTCAGACGGCTTTACTATTTACTAATGAGACTTGCAGATTCAGTTCCCTGGCTGGTAAGTTCCCTTAGCAGGAAGGGCTAAGCCGGCCCTGCATAATATAATGCGTGAGGAGACTATGAAGAAATGTCACTGATTATCCAGGACCCAACCAAGCTCTTCCCACAGCAATAGCTTTCTATAACGTACGTCAAACCACAACTCTCCGGCACAGTCCCCTGACAACTCTCCCTTTAGTAAATAAACCCCAGAGTGCCCAGCCGGCTAACAATGAGCCATTATATTGTTTACCGCAGGCAGTAAGATAAGGCGTCGGGGTGTTTGTCTTGTACACTGGGTAAGACCACAGAGCTAAAACACATAGAAACAGCAAATATGCGGCTGGCTGAGAAGGCTATAACATGAAATTAAGAAAATAGATTTTAAAAAAGCCAATTATTAATCTCATACTAGTAAACACATTTGGTAGAAATTTTCATTGAAGCATTTCAATAATATGTACGGAATACAATTGACATGACCAAATAATTATTCACGGGCAGGATGTCAACATTCAAAATCTCAAGGATCATGTTTCTAAAGCCATATTTAGCCTACATTCACCACAGTACATAAAACAGTGCAATGATTCATGTCTATGTCCTCCCAAACATCTCCATATTTCCTCAAAGTAATAAAAACGTCTTATTCCCACATTACACTTTGGAACAGAAATGTAATTTTACTATATCTTGCAAAAAGTTTTACGTAGGACCCAAAAAACATTTAAAAGTGCAGCCCAGCGTTATGCTGGGGGTGTTATACCAACAGACCGTATGACAGACATCTGACCAGAAAATGACAAAGAACCGGCATGAGAGTTTACTATAATACGTCGCCTGGTCCCCAATGGATAGTCTCGCTCTAACAAGGCCTATTCTGGAGGGTCTCACGAGACTATAGAGGTCACACCAAGGGATCTAACTACAGCCATGGAAGAATGCTGGTACCAAGAATAGCTAAATGGGAAAACATCAATTCAATAGGGGTTGTCATAGCAACACAATGACGAAGAGTTTGCCTCTTGAGTAACGATATCGATGGAAGGTGAAGGATTTGTGAACTTGGTCTGCCTTATTAGCAGTGTAATCCTACTTAACTGTTTAAAAGGAACGGCTGTGCAGGACACATTTTCAGTGGAGTTACGAAGTAAAAGTCTTAAGTACTGCAATCCAGCCAGGCGTTAAGGGCAAAATAGTTTTATAGATGCTGGTTCCACACATAATTAATCTCCCAAGTAGCTTTCTGCTACTAAGACCTCGGTATTTAAATAATGCATTATCCTTCACCAAGATAATGGACAGTCTACGGTGTAAACCGGCAGTGCAGCATCATACACTGTGAAATATTACTGTATACAAAAGAACTGGGCGTAAAAAAAAAAAAGGAAATATTAAAACCCCAAAGTTTATTTTATTCTGTTTCTTTTCCGTCAAAGCAAGAAACTAAAACACATGAAGAAATTAATTTCAGGACTCCACGCAACGTTCCACAGCTCCCGCTTACCCCAGCAAACTATAACACACTCTGCAACATTACACATTAGCACAAGTGAAAAAGTGTGCCCAGGGTAACCTCAAAATGTTGCAATTTTACCAGTTGTGCAACATTCCACCAACTTCCTTTGTTGCCTAAACACAACTATAGGGGAAATAATGTACCCAAACCCCCAGCACCGAAAGCCAGATTGTACCTGTCCAGGACTGTGTTACTTTACCGCTACACAAGGTAAAGGTGTCCTGCTCACAAACCTAATGTATCACGACCACAGCGGGTAAGGGCTCATAAAAACGAAGCGGATAGTGTCAACGTGTTAAAACATTCAATCAAGCTGAGGGTTGCAGCAGATCCCCCTCACAGTGTGTGGAAGAAGGCAAGAGGAGAACACAAAAAGAGTAATTTTTACTTACTGTAAATTCCTTTTTCCTTAGTATAGTGTCAGTACCACGGGGTGTCGCTCTTCCTAGGGACAAGGACCTAGAAACGAAGAGGTTAAGATCCCCCTTAACCCCTCCTACTCCCCACTATAAGAGCCCCGGCAGCCCCAGTACCTCCAGAAAATACCAAGAAACACAAGATAACTTGCAAAAAAATTATTTAATACAAAACGTACAGGGAGGGAAACATGTACTGACACTATACTAAGGAAAAAGGAATTTACAGTAAGTAAAAATTACTCTTTTTCCTGTCATATAGTGTCAGTACCACGGGGATATAGCAAGATGCCCCCTCTGGGTGGGGAACATAATCATGAGGAAACCGCCTGGAGCACCTTACGCCCAAAATCCGCATCAGAGGAGGAGAAGATGTCTAGCCGGTAATGCTTGATAAACGTGTGAAAGGAAGACCAAGTGGCTGCTTTGCATATTTCCTCCGGGGATGCAGAAGATCTTTCAGCCCAGGACGTAGCCATAGCTCTAGTGGAGTGGGCAGTAACATGAGAAGACAGAGTCCGACCGCTGAGAGCGTAGGCTAAGCGAATGGCGTCTGAGAGCCATCGGGATATCGTGCGCTTGGAGGATGCCTGGCCTGCGGATTTACCAAAATAATTGACGAATAATTGATCCGTAGAGCGGAAAGGGGCAGAGCGGTCTAAATAAATACGAAGAGCTCTGCGGACGTCTAGAGTGTGCCAGAGCGTTTCTTCCGGAGTAGCAGGAGACGGGAAGAAGGAAGGCAAAATCAATGGCTGATTGACATTAAAGTCAGAGATGACTTTAGGCAAAAAAGGAAGGTTTAACGTATAGAACAACTTTATCTTGGTGGAAAATAGTAAATTCCGGAGCCGCGGAAAGAGCTTGAATCTCACTGATCCTCCTTGCCGACGTAATGGCGACCAAAAAAGCTGTCTTGATAGACAAAAACTTGAGAGACACCTCGTCTGAAGGTTCGAACGGTGCGGAGCAGAGCGCTTGAAGGACCACTGACAAATCCCAGGAAGGAAAATGTGAACGTCTGGGTGGCCGTTGAATTGTGACTGCCTTAAAGAACCTCCTGACGAGAAGCTGAGAAGCCAATTCAGACAGAAGAAAATGACTAAGGGCTGAAACCTGTCCTTTAAGGGTCGAGACAGTGAGACCCGCCGAGAACCCTTCCTGCAAAAAGTCCAGAACGGAAGTAGTGGATGGAGAGGAGAAATTCAAATTTCTTGAGACGCACCAGTGAAGAAATCTCTTCCAGACTCGAAGATAGATAGCAGATGTAGATCCTCTTACTGAATTTAGGAGAACCTCCGTCATAGAATTGGAAATGCCTCTGCCACGGAGAATCATCCTTGCAGCAGCCAGGCCGTCAACCTGAATCGCAGAAGAACATCCCTGGAGAGGTTCCTGTTTTCCAGAAGATGGGAGGATACCGGTAGTTCCCATACTGCAATCGCCAGGTTGAGCAGCTCCGAAAACCAACTCCGATTCGGCCAATAAGGGAGAACGGCCAATACTCTGGCTTCGTCTACTCGAATTTTTTGGAGGATCCGAGGAATCATGGCTACTGGAGGAAACACATAAGCCATCTTGAAAGACCAAACCACCGACATACCGTCTAGCAGGGGAGGATTGTCCTGCCTGTAAAGGGAAGCAAAAATCGGCACTTTCTTGTTCTGTCTGGTCGCCATCAGGTCTATATCTGGCAGGCCGAACTTTTGAACCAGGAGAGAGAAGATGCCCTTGTTCAAGGACCAGTTGGCTTGGGAGCACCGAGCTCTGCTGAGGTCGTCCGCCAGGCCGTTGTCTACTCCCCTGATGTGAGTAGCCGCTAAATCCTGTAGATTTCCCTGGGCCCAGAGCATGAGCTCGTCTGACAGGTTCTGGAGTATTGGAATGCGGGTGCCACCCTGCCTGTTTATATAAGAGACCGTGGTGGCATTGTCGGAGTGGATTCTCACAGCTTTTCCCCGTAATCTTGGACCGAAGGTCTTGAGTGACAGGAACACAGCTTTCAGTTCCCGAAAGTTTGATGATTGGGCTTGATCGATTGAGGACCAGCTGCCCTGACTGCAGAGGTCTAGAAGATGAGCTCCCCAACCTACTTTGGAGGCATCCGTGGTGAGGGTGACCCAATGACGTGGTAGAAAAGATCGCCCTTGGGAGAGGCGCCCCTTCGCTTTCCACCAATTCAGCCGGAGTAAGACTTCCCTGGATACCGTGAAGGTAACATCCAGATCCTCCGGTCTCCTGGACAACTGTTGTAGGATGTCCCATTGAAGGGGTCTCAACTGTGCTTTGGCCCAGCTTACTGCCGGAATAGACGCTGTAAGGCTGCCCAGGATACTCATAGCCGACCTGAAGGGAAGGGTTGGATTTTGTTGCAGCCAGGAAACCTGATTCTTTATCCTTTTGATCTTGGAGCGCGGAAGATAAAGTCTTGAAGAGACGGAATCCACTATGAGCCCCAAAAACTGGATCTTCGTAGTTGGAATGAGGTTGGATTTTTTGTGATTTATGATCCAGCCGTGTTCCCCCAAACATCGGGTTGTAAAGCTGAGATGTGCCCGGAGCTCCTGAGAAGAACTTGCTTTTAGTAGCCAATCGTCTAGATAAGGGACGACTGTGACCCCCTCTTTCCGTAAAGCCGCTGCAATAGGAGTTAAAAGCTTTGTGAAGATCCGAGGAGCTGACGACAGGCCAAAAGGGAGAGCAGTAAACTGGAAATGACGAACTCCTGTCCCGACTCTTATGGCAAACCTGAGATATTTCCTTGAGGCGATGGCGATAGGCACATGGAGATAGGCATCTTTTAGGTCTAATGTAACCATAAAGTCCCCTTGTTCCAACAGGCGGGTAACCGAGAGAATGGATTCCATTCTGAAGTGACGGTAAGGAATACACGCATTGACTCTCTTTAAATCCAGAATCGGACGGAAGGACCCATCCGGTTTTGAGACCAGGAAGAGACGGGAATAAACTCCCTGAAACTCCTGATTCTTTGGAACAGGCTCTATGACACCTTTTTTTAGAAGGGTAAGGCTTTCGGAAAACAGCGTTGAGTTCTTCACCGGAGAGGGGTAAAACGAAATCAGGAACAGAGGACGAGGAATTGTGGAAAACTTTATCCTGTACCCGTCCGCAATGATTCTGAGGACCCAGGGACTGCTTGTGGTTTGTTTCCATTTTGGTAAGAACCATTGCAGACGACCTCCAACACCGTCAGAACTTCCTACCCTCTGGTTTCTTAGGGTGTTCCTGAAATTTCCTCTCGTGTTGTTTACGAAAGGGCTGAGTCTTGAAAACCGGTTGAAAAGGCCTGGAAGGTCTATACTGGAATCGTTTGTTCCATCTGCTTTTCCTATCCTGAGGAAGTGCCTTTTTAGTATCAGACATGTGTTTGATTAGTTCCTCCAAGGAAGAACCGAATAGTTTTGTTCTTTCAAAGGGCAGATCGCATAAAGTAGATTTGGAGGCAGTATCCGCTGCCCAGGAACGAAGCCATAATGCCCTTCTGGCAACGGAAGACAAACCCATGTTACGGGCTGAAAGCTTAAGGCCCTCTTCTGCAGCTTCCAGCAGGAAGCTATTAGCCAGTCTCAGGTTCTAAAATAGTTTGGACAAACCTTCATCCATAGATTCTGAAAGACTGTCCTCTAAGGACTGCAACCAGACACCTTGTGCTTTAGCCACAGATGCGCTAGACAACGCCACTTTACACTGGAACCCAGATGATTGGTAAATCCGTCTGCAAGACGTTTCTGCCCTCTTATCCATAGAATCCTTCAGACCAGACACTTCACTAATGGGAATGGTCGTACGTTTGGAAAGCTGGGCTATCTGGACGTCAACTTTAGGGATATCTTCCCATTTTTCATCGCCTTGAAGGCAAAAAAGCTGCTTAGAATGCTTAGATATAAAGGCTCTTTTGCCTGGATTATTCCACTCTCTAAACATGAGATTCTGCATGTGAGATAGTATAGGCAACCCTTTAGGGTGCGCCGACAGGTCTGAATCCTGAAAAAGCCGTGAGACTTGCTTAACAAATTTACGCAGCTCCTGTGGAGGAAAATTGGTCTCATCCTCTGACTCTTCACTAGATGAAGCCGAATAGGATGAGCTAGAAACCTCTCCAGAGGACAAATCAGACTGAGGGGATGAAACCCTCTTACGTTTGTGGGATTTAAGTTTAACGGGTTCCACGGGTGTAGCTGCTGCTGCTTTAAACGTTTCAAACGTTTGTGCCAGGTTGTCCTGGAACCAACCTAAAAAAGACTGCATGTCCTTTTGTTTTTCCTTTACCAAACTCTCAGCGGAGCAGGCATTGCAAAATTTTTTCTTACAACCATCCGGCAACGGAGTGGCACATTCAGTGCACGCTAAATGTTTGGTTTTAACCACAGCCTTTTTTGGAGCAGGAGTAAGAGATTTTTCTTTATCCGGCTTATCTGGTGAAATCGGACCAGACATCTAATATAAAACAAACAACAAAAAATAATTTTAGTAGAAAAAAATACAGGGCAGAGGATTTGATGGGGTAAGAAAAACCAAATCCTACCTTACAACTCCTCAATCCGTGTGGGGGGGCTGGTGACACGGAAATCCCAGTGTTGACGAGCTCCTCTGCTGTCAGACTGGGCAGCACAGCTATATATATGCGAAAACCAGTTAGTTTTCGCGCCCTGAACAGAGAAAACTGATTCACGCATGCTCAATAGCGTGTCAGTATTCTTGGTGGAACGCAGCGCCCTCTGGCGTGCGTTCCACCGCTGTGCGCATGCTCCAAATATTTGCCGGCATAAGAGCGCGGCGTTCAAAAAACTCCGTAACGTCCGCCGATGCGGACGTTACTCC
>VKOC01033225.1:0-13206 GCA_009364415.1 Spea multiplicata | reverse complement strand
TGATAGCCTGCTTTAGGCAATTAAGGAATTTCTAAAAGGTCAATTATAGGCAAAAGAACTAGATGACACACAACCTGCTGTCCTACTTTATTTTCCATCATCATTAGCCAGAAACATTTCTGCTATTAAATCATCTTAGCAAGACAGATGAACACATAAGTGTATCCATGTCCCAAAACTGTGACTGCACACACAATTCTGTGTACAAAAGTAAAGAAAAAAAAACACAAAAATATTTCCCTGATACAACTTCAGTGGGAGTACTTTCTAAATAACACATAAATATGCAAAAACAAACAAAAAACAAGAAACCAATATACTATAGTGAGTTGAATATAATGAATGGTGAATCAAATCGTAGGGAAGACTCCTACATTATAAGGAGCATAGACTGCTTAATAGAAGATGTGTGTAGTATCACCTGAAAAATGGTCATCTTTTTGCATCTTCTTTTACTTCTAGCATAAAGGATTCCCAAGGTGTACAGAGGGACCTCCCAAAAAGTAACTGGAAAGGACAGAGACAAGAGGTTAAACATGAAATAAATATTGATAACAAAGCCAAACATCCACTGTAACAAAAAATCGGAGTCGGAGTTCAATAAGCTTATAGAGAGTAATAAGAAACATTTGGGTGCTGTCACTGTTGCCATGGGTTGTGCAACCAAATATTACGAAAGGGTGTTTTATGTTTCTTCTTCGAAACCACTACACATTCATTGAAAAGGCAACCCTTTTGTCAAATACCCTTGGACCTCGCATTAAAATATATTGATAAGACAAAGGGGGTACATTTGCAATTATATCTGAAGATATTGTACATTATGTACAGAATATTCAAGGGTGCCAGTAATAATGTTGACCAGAACTATAAATCAATGCCTATAGAACACTAGTGAATTAACCCTAAAGTTGTTGGCTAGGTTAGTAACACAGGGCTACTATATAGGAAGATTTATTTATGAATAGAAAAAAACTGTCAATGACTGAAAGAGTCAGTAACTATAGCTAGAAGTTTTGTTTTATCAGTAGTTTCAGTCACAAGCGTATTGGCAGTCATTGGAAGTCACACTAGGAATTTATATCTTGTATATATATATATATTTGTGTGATTGCTTTCAACACTGCATTGCCAATCTTCACTTCTTTGAACACAAAACACTTCTCTTGAAATGAAATGAGTATAAAAGACATGTAATAGCTAAAACACATCTGAAAAAGATGTGTCTTCAATGTTCCTTGTTTGAAGCATGTTAAATTGAAAACCAGGCCTAAATTGAAAAATCCAAAGAGAACCATCTCTAATCCTCTCTCAGTGCTAGATAAAATCGAAGTAAGGATTGCAAACACAGCAGGCAGATACACAATTAAAATAGGCATATTTATCTTTTTTTCATCACACATTTTACAATGACATGTGTGGCTGGTTTAAGAGAGAAAACAAAATGCACATTTTGCGTTCGGAGAACAGAGAATGCCGACTGAAGAATCCTTATACTTGCATTACTTGAGTGAAGTAAGTAGAAAAAAAGAAATGTCATTAAGAGAAAAAAGGTCTACAATTCTGCTGACACATTTCAGAGTCAGACCTCTTGGTCAGCATTAGTTGCAAATATTTACTAACCATCAGTATATATATACTGATGTATAAATACTATATAAACACTATATAATGTATAACATGGACAATACTGCCGGTCTTGCATACAAGGATTTCACATCTTTTAAAAAACTAACCATGATTTTCTATTTATATTTCAGACTTCCTGGTGTTGTGATGCTAATCTGGTTTGCAAACCTTAGCAACCAACCTAATTAGTGAACCAGTGCAAACATGTTGTTTTAACAAGCCTTATTAAGCATAAAATTCATCCAGAAATCCTATTTTTGGGGAGTGTTCATTGCATTGGAGATTATGTTTAATATAACACTTCTGAAGCCATAATCTATTATAAAAGCATGTTTTTCTGTGTTTATATACATTACTGTGCAAATGTTTAGGTAGGTGTGAAACAATGCTGTGAAGTAAGGGTGTTTACTGATTTATTTTCATCATTTAACAAAATACAAAGTTAATGAATAGAAGAAACATTTAAATCAAGTCAATATTTGGTGTGACCACAATTTGTCAAAACAGCATTCTTCTAGGTAGTCTTGCACAAACTCAGGGATTTTATAGGCATACTGTTGTATAATTAAACAATTATACGTGTTTGGTATGATCATCAATTTAGTATGTAGTTTGAAACACAACTTTTTACTGAAACAGCTGTGTAAAAGGAATGAAGCTAACAAGGTCAGGTTAATGAAGACTGTTTCAGGTTAACATTATTTGATCCCTTGCTGATTTTGTACATTTGCCCACTGACAAAGACATAATCAGTCTATAATTTTAATGCTAGGTGTATTTTAACAGGGAGAGACAAAATAAAAACAAAACAATCCAGAATACGTATTTCAAATAAGTTTTTAATTGATTTTCATCAATAAGTATTTCATCCCTTTAGAAAACATGACTTAGTACTTGGTGGCAAAACCCTTTTTGGCAATCACAGAGGTCAGATGTTTCTTGTAGTTGGTCACCAGATTTGCACACACCCCAGGAGGGATTTTGTCTGACTCCTCTTTGCAGATCATCTCCAAGTCATTAAGGTCTCGAGGCTGACATTTGGCAACTCAAACCTTCAGCTCCCTCCACAGATTTTCTATGGGATTAAGGTCTGGAGACTGGCTAGGCCACTCCAGGACCTTAACCCCTTGACTGCTAACGACGGCACCATGCCGTCACTAGCACTCTCCTACCTTGATGGAGGTCTGTGGACCCCCATCACCACCTACCCCGGCGATCTGCCCCTCATATTGAAGGGCATCACTGGGACCACCCGATCCGGCCGGTGACGTTGCGCGTAATGACACGATGACGTCACCGCGCAACTTTATTGAAAACTGACAATTGTCAGTTTTCACGGTATGGGGGCATGCTGCTTAGATGCCTGTATCTCAGGCATCTAAGCAGCTACAGACCCCCAACATATACCGTTGGAAAGGTAATCGCCTCACCTTTCCAACGGTATAATGCTTGTGAAAAAATAATAAAAACTTTTAAGTTAAAAAAATTAAAATGTACAAAAAAAAGTTAAAAAAATGATTTGGGGGTCTCTAAAGGCAGATGAATAAAGATCAAAATTGCCCAGAGACCCCCAAATTAAATTATTTAAACATTAACTAGCTTAACTTTAAAAAAAAAAGTTTAAGTATTCTAGCTAAATGATCACTGTGGTAGCCAATGTTACCACAGTGATCATATAGCTATAAAAAGTCACATTCCCTTTTTAAAAATGGCCGATACTAAATTTTAACCCCATGATCCCTTTGATCATGGGGTTAAATTTAGCCAATGGTAGAGGAAGGCAATTTTTGAAATCCTGATGAACTGCAAATATTATTAAAATCAGCCGTTTAACCTGTAGTACGTAAGTTAACCATGTCATCCCTGGAGCCCCTTGCATTTTTACTGCAAAACTTATTTTAGCTGTAAAAGTGATTTTTTTCTCAATTTACGATCATCTCTTTGGGATTGTAAGGGGAAAGAATGGTGTGTGCTTCTGTGAGTGAATGTATGGAAAGTATGGTGTGTGTGCTTCTGCGAGTGAATGGAGATATGAAAAGCGTATGAATGGTCAGTAATTAGGGTTGTAGTCTTGACGTGGCATTACTGCTCACGTAAGAAGTTAAATTATGGCACAAAAAGTACATATTTTCAAAAACTACACCCCTCGGTGCATCAAATGAGGGGCTGCATGTGTTTCTAGTACAAACCTGGAGTGCGCAAGACACAAATGAACATGTCGCTATGGTTAGAAAAAACATATTTTCTAGCCAAAGCGACACATTCCATCATTATTTGTGAACTCAACTTTTGTCCTAGAAATACATGTAACCCCTCATTTGAAGCTCCAAGGGGTGTAGTTTCTTGAAATGTGTACTTTATGTACCCTAATTTAACTTCCCAGATGTCTAGACCACTTTATCTTCAGATCTGGCAGATTGGAGAATCTTGTTAAAAGATTGTCTTAAAACATTTAGGGGTGATGGCTGCATTTAGACAGCTCTGGAAAGTTAAATTATGGTACATAAAGTATATATTTTCAGAAACTACACCCCTTGGCGCATCAAATGAGAGGCTGCATGTGTTTCTAGGACAAACCTGGAGTGCGCAAGACATAAATGAACTTGTCGCTTTTAATTTTATTTTTATTTTTATTAGTGTGATATTCACTTATTTGTTGTGCAAGTCAGATTTGTGATACAAATACAAATAAGACCTCATTTGCTGCGGCTGGGGGTGTAGTTTCTAAAAATATATAGTTTTGTTGGCATATTTTAACATCCCGGGCAGCTAGAGCTGTTTAATTGACGCAGCCATGCATTAAATTTAAAGATGTCTTTTGTGATAGTCTAATAAATTTAACTTTTAGCAATAAAATATTAGAAAAACACAGTCTACTGTTCTCAATTTCTGTTTATTTTAGACCGGTTACCTACTACAAATATTTAGCAACACAGGTTTTGATATTAGAGTTTAGAAAAATAACATTACAAACTAGTTTTTATTGAGTTGGAAGTGAAAAATTACACTTTTTTCCCATTTTTGGCTGTATTTTGCAAACCTAATGAGACATACACATATAAAAATGGTATATTTGGAATCTGTTGGGTGTGCTGAAAAAAACAATATATGGTTTGTATAGTTTATTCCCAAGAAATTTGCTTGAAACGCGTTTAAACGTGAGATGCAACAAAATGCCAAAAACCAGCTTAGCACCAGGGTGGGAAATGGCTTAGCAGCCAAGGGGTTAATGTGCTTCTTCTTGAGCTACTCCATTGTTGCCTTGGCTGTGTGTTTTGGGTCTTTGTCATGCTAGAATACCCATCCATGACCCATTTTCAATGCCCTGGCTGAAGGAAGGAGGTTCTCACCCAAGATTTGACAGTGCATGGCCGCATCCATCCACCCCCAAAGAATAATGTTCCCACCAATGTTCATTGGCAAGCTTCAGATGGGCCTGCACATGTGCTTTCTTGAGCAGGGGGACCTTGCAGGAGCTGCAGGATGTAAATGTGAGATCTGTCTGTGAGGAAAGGTGGGCTACATTCAACAACTAGGGTGGCAGGTCTAAGAGGGATGGCACAGCTTCCATAGGCTGCATTAAAAGATGCTGCACACATCTAAGACATGGCACTCTAGGGCGTACCATGTCTTAAAGGCGTATATCGCCTTTTAATGCATTCAAGCTGGCAACTGCAGAGGGTACAGCTGGACATGCTGCCCTGGGCTGGGCCTAGGGCAGTGCTCAAGTTAAATACACCACTTGCCACACATAGATGCGTCTTTTACTCTATACATTATATTGCCCCTGGCAGAAACAGGGGCCCTAAGCAGCTGCCTATTCTCCTTATATGGTAGCACCACCTCTTAGTACATACATATAGACATTTGCAATGTGGTGAAACAAACACACTTCTGTCCTCTGGTGAGGATCCATTAGATCAATGGGAGCCACAAGGAGCTGCCTATACTGTATCTTCTTACTTGACAGTGCCATCTATGTATATTTAGGATACAATTATATATTCCACATTTATGATATATTTATGAAATGATATAGAAGTAGCTTGAAGTGCCGCATACTTACTTATAATGAACCTACGTCATGTCCTGCAGCATGGTCCCGCCAGCTGGATATGTCTGGCCACATACCGCAAAAGTATCCAATCAGCAATCGCATCATGTGGTAACCATCCAGAAGACCAGACCAGAGAGAATTCACAGATATCTAGGCATCAATGTTAAATCTTTCCTTTGTAAAAGGTGTGAACCACACGAAGGATTTCATGCAATGACATTGTCATTAAAGATAAACTGAGACATATGTATGACAGCCTTTTTTTTGCACTTTAGTATCGCCCAAAACATCACCACAGTACACGTAAACTGTAATTTTGCTGCTGTATTGTAGGCGTTACACATCTTCTTGCTATCACAATGTGAAACATTTTTCCAGAGTACGTTAAAAGGCATTAAAAGTCCCTTGTGCTGGATACTCTGTAGAACTGTAATGGGAACTTGGTACTAGCAGCACTTGTTAAAAGAAAAGTTACTAAACATTCGACTAGAAAAGCACTTCTAAAAGATCCACATATCTGTCTTAATACATACTAGAGGAAAGGTTTAAACTGTTTATTTTGTTTATGATATTTCAATATTCAAACTGCAGATTTATAACCCTCATTACATTGAGGTTCTTCTTCTAATTGTAGATTAACAAACACTTTTAATTAAAATTTGAAACTTATCCTCAACAGGCCATTTTTTCAAGAGGGAAACAAAAGGACAGAGTAATTAACAAGGCTGCTAACATTTTAAATTTATTAGAGTGATGATACTTGATTCAGAGGAACACCAGCTGTACAGTGTTTTCCGTGAGCTTACATTTGGTGTCTGATAGGTGAAAAACAAGCCCATTTTCCTTGGTTATATACCATGGTGTAACATTAATCATGTGAAGGTCAACATATAGATCCTATTTTAAAACCGGCTTTACTCGCTATATCATTTGATTATCAAGAGTGTTGAAACTGAAAAAAGAAATAAAAGCCATTAACTAAATTCTGAATCACATTAGAGCCATTTTATTGTAATGAGCTAATATTGATTTGTTGATGTCTGTTAGCTTCATAATTAGTGAATAATGACCTGGTGACAGACCTGCCTGTTGGGGCAATACCGTATTTGTTTGATTATAAGACGGCCCTGATTATAATGACCCCAAACTCTGAATATTAATTTAGGAAGAAAACAAAGAAAAAGCCTGAATATAAGATGACCCTATAGGAAAAAAGTGTTACCAGTAAATGTTAATTCATGTAAACTATTTTTTTTAATAAAAGCTATTTTATGCCACTCTGGCATTTAGGGGGTTAAAAGGCATATTATGGGTGTCCTACTTGTCTACCTCTGTGGACCGCCTAGTAAGGGTGCCTAGCAAAAGATAGCATCCCCTGCTCTTACGCACAAAATGCAGTCCTGACAGATCTCTTGGTAAAATGGTGTCTAGCTATACCTTCCCAAAGCATCACTTTTGCTACCCCAGTTCAACCCTACTAAATAGAGGCCCAGCCTCTGGGTTAGTCTACCTCCCAATCAGTCTTCCACCTCACTTAATGAACAGCAGGACCACCAGTGGGTATGATTGCAATCCTTTGCAAACATTGCAAACATGTTTAGCTCTATGGAACTCTTGATATACAGACTGGCTTCTGCCAAGCTGTGCCAAATAGGTTCAAAGCCGTGTTTTGCTAAGTATCTAAGTCTTAGGCATTATAAATTTCCTGCCCTTTCGCTTCAGATGAAAATCGTGGGCATTTTAAATTTGGGAATGAAATTCGTTATCTGCCCACATTTGTTCTCACTCAATCTCTCACACTATAATTTTTGTTCACTCTGTCTCATGCTCTCTGAATGTCTCCCCACCTTCTCCGCGGACCACTTTGCGTCTAGCAGCTTCGCTTCTGTGTCTCACATCTTCTTGATTTGCATAGTCTTGTTCTGCTCTCTTCTACAGTATATTCTGTCTTCTTTCTTCATATATCCGCAAATATTACCACCCGGTGAATTTCCGCCAAAATGGCAGTGCTCATCATCAGAAGCTCCTCCATTTTTGCAGACATTCACGCAAAGGACATTCCAATTGGGGGAGCGGACATCACCAGATGCTCCGCCACTTTGGAGGAAGTTTGCCGGGATATCATGTTTGTGAAGACGTGGACACAGAAAGAACAAGAAGATGAGATACACAGAAGCAGAGCTGTGTGACACAAAAGCAGAAGTGATCGGCAGAGAAGGTAAGGAGATTTTGAGTGACAACCCTTTTTGCTTAGTTTGTATACGTTTCATGGGGGGGTCTGGCTCTTTTCCGAGATTCCTAAGAATTTGTGCGAAATTTGTAATGTGTACAAATCCGAATGCACAAGTGTGATATATATATACTATAATATATTATATATATATATTTATATATATATTCTTTATAGTCCCAGCTCCCCTCCCAACAACTACCAGAGTGTTTCTACCTGCTTGCTCAACATAACCAGCAGTCACCAGTGAAACCATCCCTTGTTTAGTCATTTGAGGGATAACACGGTTTGCCTTACCGATGTGGTGGGGGTGAAAGTGGAGATTATATTACTGTCACATATATACTTGATTTGATCTCATTGCTCACTTTTATTTGAAATAAAGTATCTTTGTATCAGATAAAATAATACATTTGTTCAATCTTAACTCTTCAAATTTTATTTATATCCTTGCACCACATTTTTCAATTTTATTAGGATGTGAAAGAGTTAGAATAACAAAGTGAGAAATTCTAAGTGAATAAGTGTTAGTAAAAAGGATTCACAAGAAAAGAGAATTCAAAATCTTGAATTATGAAGAAAGATAAGAACCATCCAGACCATATAGGTAGCCTGTTTTTTACTATTGTAAAAGTTAAATAATGATGTTTGTGATTAATAACTTTTTAGTTATGAAGCCTAATGCAGAATTTGTAGCAATATTACCATGCTGGTCTGAGCACCTATCCAGAACTTCCATCTGTCCAATTACTACATATGATATAAGGCTATGTATTTTATATGATCTCATGCATGTGTAGCCAAACCACCCTGAGCTCTTTTAATTTATGTCTGATTTAATATTTAAAACATAAAAAGAAACAGAATTTGTAAAATATACTCATGTTGTGAGTCCCTAATTTTTATTTGTGTTATGGTACCATCTAGTGGTTGCTTTCTCCACACATATGAAAAAAGCAAATCTTTCATTTCTAAAAGGTAAAAGGGCAAAGAAGTTAGGAAGTTTTGTTGATCCAAAAAAAGTTAAGTGTTTTTTTTAGCAATAACACTGTGGTTAATGGTATCTAAATGCTTTCGGTCTCCTGTATATATTAAAAAAAAATGCATTTGCCTCAATGTCAACTTACACATTTCATCGTGAATTATGTAGAGCCAACACTAATGAGCTTCTATTATAAGAAGCAGTGCTGTAAGATCTTACGGTCAAGAGGGTCAGCTTCCCCAGGGTTCTGCAAGATGTAGGTTGTGCTTGAGCCACCTAGCAGTGATACCCATGCACCTCCCTTCCGCTGTCATAAGCAGATGTGATATCAGCGTGATATGGACCGATTATTGTTGATGAATTATTTGGACTGATTATTGCTGATGGATTTTAGACTTGATTTTTTTTGCTGTGACACTTTCATTCATTGCCTCTTAGAATTTTAGGGTATGCCAGGGATTCCTCTGCTTTAATTAACTCTTGGGGTTTTTGATTGTCTTTTTTTCTTTTGTGCTTTTTTCAATCCTGGTCTACTCCATTTCTTATCTCTGTGATCACAAAATACTTTAGATATTTGCAATACATTTAAGAATCATATACTTACCATTTAGGCTTATCCAGTAATTTCATTAGGTAAGTTTTATAACACTGTGAGCAGCCTATACCTTCTTTTTTTATGTATATACTTACTGACATAGAGGCTAACGTGTCCCTGGGCTCCTTGTATGATTTTTTTAGTATATAGGCAAAGTATGGATGTGTAATTGTGTGCGTGAGCATGGATGTGTAATTGTATGTGTGTTAGAGCATTGATATATAATTGTGTGTGTGAGCATGGATGTGTAGGTGTTTGTGTGTGAGCATGTATTTGTAAGTGGGGTGAGATGTAGTGTGTATGTGTGTGTAAGTGAGTAAGTGAGTCTGTGTAATTTGTGTCAGTGTTTTTACATATATGTGCCAGAGTGTATGTTGGAAGGGGGGGGTCAAGGGGCAAAGAAGGCACAGACAAGTTGTTTGGGGCAATGATGGCACATAGAAGCTGCTTGAGGGCAAATGTGGCACACATAAGATGTTTGGGGGCACTGACAAGCTGTGGAAAAGATGGCACAAACAGGCTGTTTCGGGGTTAGGATGGTACTGATATGCTGCTTGGGGGCAAAGGTACTCACAAGCTGTTTGGAGCAACGGTGGCACTGTGGGACATGTTGCTTGTTGAAGTTGAGGGGTCCCAGGGCAATTTGCTCACCAGGGCCCTCTGGTTTCTAGTTACTCCCCCGCTACCAGTAAAATCTCTAGTTTGAGGACAACACACAAAAATAATTAACTGATATTGGTGACAAATTAGGCAGGATAGGGGACTATGGAACATGTGTACTTCGCTCAGTGTGTTTTAGTTCTTGAAATACGGTTTCTGATTTAAGACATCTGCACATTTATGTTACTAGGAAAACCTCTAGTTTTTGGACAACATGGTCATTTATATACAGTATATGGTGACAAATTAGGCAGGGCACGGGACTGTGTTGTGCGTTTTAAGTTCTTGAAATCCATGAACCAGGCTATCAGATTCACTCCTGCAAAAAGGCAGGCCCACAGGGACAAAAGCGGTCGGTGGAAAAGGTAGGGAAACACTGAGAAAGAGAGTGAGAGAGTCTGAATCAACTTGCTCATGAATACTTGTCATTTTTTTGATCAATGTATTAAGTCAATATTTTCCTGTTGGTTGTTTTTTTTTCAAAAAAATCTCCTAATGCTTTGCAGAGTATAAGCAATTATTTCTCACATATCCTGTAGTGCAGCTTTGTTTTTGAATAATAATAGCAATGTTTTACATTTAAATTTTGTAATTTTTTTGTTTAATTATATCATAATAGCGCTCTTACAGAAAATAAGTTGGGTACATTACAAGAAGGGACCTTTTTGTATTATTTCTCCAGGGCCCAAACCTACTCTGCTCTGGTTTGTTAGTTATCAGGGGAATGGGTGACAAAGAAATATTGCAATCAGGCCCCACTCACTTTAAGCTTGCCCTTGTTCTCATGTGTTCATGTGGGGTAATGGGTAGAACATGGGGGCAATGGGTGGGACAGTGGTATTGATATGGGATGGGCTGATTGGAGCGGCATGGGGGCCCAGGTTTTAGCACTGTACTGGACACCAAGATTTTTGATATTGGCCCTGACTGTGTTACAGAGTTACACTTGGCTTTAACTGCCCCCTAGGCAAGAATGTGCCAGCCCGCCCCTCTGCATCCTGGCAAAGTCACAGTCTCACCATAAGAAGTGGAGTAGTTGTGTCATGGCAAAGAGGGATACAATATAATGCGGGGCCATGTTCAGCTTTTGCATCTCAGTCTTCCCATGTGAGACACCAACTGCCTTCTTACTTAGTCAACTTTTCCCTGCTATACACTCTGTTAACCTGGCTTCCTGGAGCACTTCCATACCGCGGGAAAAACCTCACTCATGTTTAGAGGAATGGGGGAAAGGATTATCGCATGGTGCATGCGGTAGCTCCTCTCTTTTGTGGAGGAAAGGTGCTGAAATGCTTCTCTCTCTCTCTGCCGATCTGTCTGTTTTATTCTGGCCTCTAGGAGTACAGAGCCATGGAAGTGCACCACAGGGAAAGCCTCTCCCCTATTTCTCCAATAAGCACAGAGAGTATGGGGGGCCTTGGCCTGTTGTGGAGGAGATCAAGGAGGCCTGGATAATGTAGCGCATAGCTGACAGAAGTAAACCAAGAAAGAAGAAAAAGGGCAGGATAAGACTAAGAAGAGGAGCTGTGGAAAAGGAGATGGGGACATGTAAATGGCTGGTGGAAAAGGTGGGGAGACATTGAGACAGAGCGTGAGAGTGTGAGAGAGAGTGTGTGTGAGCATGTAAGAGAGTCAATGAGGGTGAGTGATGAAAAATTCTGAGTGGGAAAAAGCCCTCTGAATGTTGCCTAATTTGGCATAAACATATGCACCAAATGAATCGACCAAAAACAAACAAAAAGAAAATGTGTGTGTATTAGTGTGTGGTGTTTTTATGTATGAGGATATAGTGGTGTGTGTCTTACTGTATGGTGTTTGTGTGTGTCAGCATATGGCGTTAGCATGTGTTTTAATGTACGGTATTAGCATATGTAAGTATATGATATTAGTATCATATACTATGCAAGTCATGGTATGGTGTTAGAATGTGACAGTGTATGTTAATATTTGGTATGCGCGTGTGTGTGTGTCAGCCTATGGTGTTAGTGTGAGTGTGAGTGTCAGATTATTGTGTTGGAGTGTCATGGGTAAGCCTTTTCCTGATGGTGCCTAGGAGAAGGCCTTGTTTCTGGTGAACTGTCTAGTTAAACCCACTGCTCCCCACATTCTGTGCTAAAACATAACTTATTGCTACCCTTCTACCTGATCGAGTATTCTCAGCCATTACAATGAGATGCTCTATATTATGGAACATATTAGCTATCTGGGCATCCTTTAGGATATGGACTCACCCAAGGTAGTTTAGAGACCATAGGTAGGGTCACTATTGGAAAATGCCTGATCTTCTGTTTGAGTGCTTAAATCCCCTTAGAATTTAACAGTGCTCACAGCTTCATTACTTTCAATCTGACAACTCAGAACCACAGATTATGGCCCCAGCTCTCAGAGAGGAAACCCGTCTCTCAACCCTGCTGTTGTGAAAAGGGGGTCAGGGTAGAGAGAGCAGGAAGGGACTGGGAGTATAAGAGGCGAGCTGAAGGAACCAGGGAGAGGCTGTGGGGAGCTATAAGTAGCAGGGATGGCAACAGATTACACTTGTTTAAAGGCCAGTACTGACCATCTGGCACACCATGCAAATCTGGTCATACATATTCAGCCATTGGCTGCACTTCCATCATTAGGCAACCACCAACATTAAAGTACCAGGGCTGCCTTGTCATCTCCATTCCGGCCCTGTTTGTCTGAGTAGGCATTGAAATGCTGGGCAGGACAGGGATCCATTGCATGTGGACTCTGAATGTTTAGCCTGCTTAACATTAAAGTCCCACAGTGACAAGACTATTTTAACACTGATCAACCATAACATTGTGACCACCTGCCTAATATCTGGCAGCAGATCCTTTAAGCCCTGTAAGTTGCGAGGTGGGCCTCCATAGATTCATCCAGGTACCATGTGTTCTCCATGTAAGCAACACACTATCCCGGCCATCCACATGATGTAAAAGAAAACGTGATTCATCAGTACAGGCCACCTTCTTCCAGTGCTCCATGGTTCTTATGCTCACGTGCCCACTGTAGACGCTTTTGGCTGTGGACAGGGTTCAGCATGGGCA
>VKOC01033217.1:0-14367 GCA_009364415.1 Spea multiplicata | reverse complement strand
TTCATCTGAGATTGTATTTATCTAATTTATAGACCTGCTAAGGAACAGATGATTGTTATTATGTCCTGATATGTAAAACCATTCAGAGCGTGTCTTTTTCACATGACTGTAGTTGCACAAACACATGGTAATGTAAAAAAAGATTGTAGGGCACAAAAAACCCTTAGTAAAACAATGATTAAAGAAACAGTCATGTCACACAATTTTTCTTCTGATATGATATAATGATATTTTATAAAATAAATATATGTATATTTATAAAAATAAAGCTCATCTTCAATGTTCTACAGGCACAGAGGGACGGAGTCTAAGACAATTTCTAAGACAAGCTACAATGGTTGAAAGTTTAAGAAGCAGCCACTGGGAGTTAAACAGAAATGAAATACTGGTTTAGGCTTGTTCACTAAGTCTATTCCCAGTCACATTAGACATTACTGAACCTTTGAGCAATGTCTAGTGTCACTGGGAATAGAATTATTTGTCTTGCTCAAGCCTGAAATCACAATATTTAATTAGATAAAGCTGTCAATGTATCCCTATGTACTTTTCTGCTTGAGTTGTACTATCATAAACAATTTGTTTCTCATGTTAACTGTATACACTCACTGGCCACTTTATTAGGTATACGAGCGCCCTTAAGTGGATTGTGCACTTTATTAGGTACGCCTGTTCAATTGCTTGTTAACACAAACAGCTAACCAGCCAATCACATGGCAGCAACTCAATGCATTTAGACATGTAGACGTGGTCAAGACAACTTGCTGAAGCTCAAAACCGAGCATAAGCGACTTAAGTGACTTTGAACATGGTTGTTGGTGCCAGAACGGCTGTCTGAGTATTTCAGAAACTCTACTGGGATTTTCACGCACAACCATCTCTAGGGCTTACAGAGAATGGTCCGAAAAAGAGAAAATATCCAGTGAGCGGCAGTTTTGGGGACGAAAAAGCCTTGTTGATGTTAGAGGTCAGAGGAGAATGGGCAGACTGGTTCAAGACGACATAAAGGCTACAGTAGGCTCGGTAGGCGGGCTTTTGACTGACCATCAGTCAAAATTAACCCCTTAATGACAATGCCCTTACATGTACGGGCTCAAAATACATTGCTTTCAATGGGTGTAGGGACTGCCCATTGTCCTTAAGGGGTTAATACATTCAGTTGCCTTTGAAGTTGGGTTCACAAAAATGAAGCTTTTTGTATTGTATTGTCTTTTGGATTTTACCCACTATTTAGGGTAGATACATTTTGCAAACATCATAATGGCTTTCGCTATGATGTGTGGTCATGCAGTGACATGTCCACCTCTGTTATAGCAAAGAGTTATTTTTTTATTCATTTTGCTTCCTACATAATCCTTTTATTAATGAAATTCCCACTTTAATACCAGATGTCTGACAATTTGATGTGTTGCTGAACTGAGCCTGTTGTACTGCACAATAAAGCATGGCTTTAATGTCAAAGTGCAGGCGGCTGTTTATTGAAATGCAACACTGAGAGAATTATTTGTCTCGTTCTGGGAATCTGCTCCACTTTAATGTGCATGCCAGAAAATATTTAAAGAGGCACTACTTGTACTAACCCCTTGTGCCACACCAGAGGCTAGGGGAGAACTGAGACCTGACTAGCCATCCTTATAACCAAACCGTGTCACTGCCAGACGCCTGCTGTGACAAAAAGTCAAACAAGTTAGTTACGTAAAGGAGAGGAGGGGGGGGGGGAATAATTGACTGCTGTTACCAAATGGCAATGACCAGGGTCACAAAAAGGGCACCGTATATATGCCCTTGGGACACCCACATCCCAACATGCATACAGCCAGTCAGAGCTGCACTCACCCACACTCAAACATGGGCCCTGTCCGTTAAGCTGTGCTAACTCCAAGGGGCTTTGTTTTTTGGTGGCATTGATGGCGTAGCAGGCCGTTTGGTGCCACAGACAAGCCGTGTGGGGGAAAAGATAGTGCAGACAAGTCGTTGAGCGCAAAGTTAATGCAAATATGCCGTTTGGGCGCAAAGATGGTACAGACAAGCAGTTTGGGTGCAAAGATGGCGCAGTCAAGCAGACAAAATGTTTGAGGGCACTGACAGACAAGTTTGGGGGCAAATACGTAATTGAAGCTTTGTGGGAGACTGGCAACGCCTCTACCAGTGAGGGTTAGGGTGACTACATTTTACTTTTGCCATTCAATGACACAGTATGGTGCAGATGAGATTACACGCACAGGCGTATATATTATATCTCACACTTATTCACATATGCACACACAGTCACATACACATAAAATACATTTTATATTATAGAAATGATTAGGAAGCCTTGCGAACCATGCTGATCTTAGATTTAATACAACATTTGTATTAAAATATACAGTCATCACCAGGCATGAGTAGCCTCAGACCATTAACCTCCTCCGTTACCAGACCTGAGCAGTCGCAAACAATTAACCCCCTCCATTACCACACATGAACTGTCTCAGACAGTTAACCCCTCAATTACCAGACAGGAGGAATTCCAAACAATTAACCCCTTTAATTACCAGACATGAGCAGCCTCAATTAACCCCCCATTACCGGAGTTGAGTAGTCTCAGACAATTAACTCCCTCCACTACCAGAAATAAGCAGTCTCAGACAATTAAGACATGAGCAGTGTCAGACTATTAACCACCTCCATTATCAGAAATTCTTCACACACAGTCACACAAACAGACAAACCTCATTACCTGGTGGTACCAGAAGAGGATTCTGAACTCTCAGCCAATCAGGAGAGTTAAGAAGTATCTTCTGATTGGCTGAGACCTCCTTAACACCTAATGAGGGCTCACAAGCACCTATACATAGACATCCATGCTCACACGCACTTTTACATAGACATCCATGCTCACACGCAGTTATACATGGACATCCATGCTCACACGCACTTATACATGGACATCCATGCTCACACGCACTTATACATGGACATCCATGCTCAGACGCACTTATACATGGACATCCATGCTCACACGCGCTTATACAGAGACATCCATGCTCGCACGCACTTATACATAGATATTCATGATTACATACACAATAATGCTCAGATGCATTCAAAAATACATGCATTCAAACATACATACTCCCTTACCACTCCTGCAGCTTTAGTTCCAACTGCTCGCACACTGTCCATGATCTCCCCCTACAACCCTGGCGACCCACCCCGACCCTCGCGAGCCCTGTGTATAATGCGCACCCACCAGATTAGGTCACTGGCTAATGATCAATGAGACTGATCAATGATCAGCGACCTAAAAAATCTTCTGTGTGAGACTTGATGAGCCCCAGTTTGCCATTTCTCACAGTATCTAAGACTTTGAGCCTCTTTCTTCCATCCATTGTACTAAAATTCCTTATTGAACTTATTCTATGAGTTTATTTCTGTTTTCCATGGGAACCATACTTTCAGCGGGCACCCAAGTCTACCAAAATTGATTCGGATGGATTTTTCGGTTTCGTTTTTGGCCCATTTTTGGCCCATTTATTATAATATATATTTACCTACTTTTACTTCAAGTGCGGTCCTTCTTTGTTGCGGGAAACGGGACTTGAGAGTCCGTTACGGCAAGATCCTGTGGGGGTGAAAATGGAACAGCAAGTGGGAGATCTAAAGGAAAGACTAATGAGGAGCCCATATTAACCATGGAAAACGTGAGTGCAACACCTAAGTTATAAGGTGGATTGTACCCTAGCCGTATTACACTATTTGTGTTTTTTGCTTCTTTTTTTTCCTCTCTAACTTCAAGATTTATTGTATTAAGAAGCCATCTACATCCAGTATATACAGGTTCTGTAAATTTATCTTTATTACTAATAGATTTATGCTGAGCGCACTTAATACCTTTCTTTGCACTATTTTTTGTGATATTCACATTGTATATGGAGGGGAAACCACCTAATTAAGGTGTCGCTGGCATAGAAGGGAGAGCGCAGGAACAGTCACAGTATATATATTTTTATTTTTTGTGTGTGTGTGACACAAGATTTACTGATATACAAGTCTAATAATAATAATAGTAAAAAAAATATATTTTATTAATATTACCTTATTACCCTGATGACCCCCTTTATCTCTCTACTACAAAGTGTAACTGACAGAACCTGACCTAGAAGGTTTACTTGTTAAATGCTAGTGCTCCATAGAAGCATAGCATTGATTATCAATATGTCCCTAGAAGCCTGTGTAGACTGGATACACAAGCATTAACCCTTTCAATATCGCAATCACATCATTGAGCAATCATGCAGCATATTTAGAAAAATTACTACTTGGCTACAATACACACCTCCCTTTCCAAGACTAAAAAAGTGTACATTGTGCATATGTTATGGTAAGTATTTAAAGGGATTTAACAAAGTACAGGAGGGAAGTCTTTTTTAATGAAGGAGAAAGGTTAGTCATATTGTAAAATCTTGGGTATATTACACACAATTTAACTCATTTTCATAAGTCCTGAAGATAGGGGTGTGTATTATATACAAGTAAAAACAAATACATATGTATTTTCAACAACAGTACCATTCACATAAAAACACTTCAGAAGTAATCTAATTTTAGATATATTATTAACCTATTAAACTAGTTTCGTAGCATGGCTTCGTATGCAGTGGGAAGTACAGTGGTGCCGAGACTAAGTAGTGAAGAACAGCAGAGGCACTCTCTTGAGCTTTAATGGCTAGCCATGATGCAAGAAGACAATGAGCAAAATACTCCAGAGGACTTCCAGACTCTATGGCCCAACCTCTGTCCCAGTGAGGAGAGCAGCAAAGGCCAAGATCAAGGGAAAGAATAACACCCTCACAACTTTTAAGAAAGCCATGACCTCTGTAGGCAACAGGACTGCCGTTAGTTCCGGCCTAGGTCCCTAACCAAAATATGCCACTGGATAAGATGCTCAACATGCACTGTCCAGTTCATAGATTGCATAGAAACCCCATAAAACTAGCAGAGAAAAGATAAAGTCCTGGTTACAGTAGACATCTTGGTGGCTATATGTTAAAGGGTAAAAAACACTAAAGCTTCATGTAGTGGCCCAATATTTTAATCAGAGCAGTCCAGTAGCTAATCATGCACCAGCTCTACCCTATTTAACGCAGAGGTAAAAGAACATCAATGCAAACCTTAGACAACATTACTGAAGTACTCACACTCATTGGCTGTACCACATCCACTATAATGAGCTGCTGTTCCAATGGCCTCCGTGAATGTCAATTAGAAGGTGCCCTTTCATCTTTTTTCCATGGAAGTTAACATGCTTGTTTGTATTATTTTAGCTTAATTTCTTCAACAAAAGTCCAATTATTAAATGGGTCAATAACCAGGCCTATTGTGATTTTAAAAAAAAAGGGAAAAAAATAGCTGCATGCCGTTTTTAATATGTCTTTCAACTCTTAAATCCCCCTTCCGTTTTAATTAAAAAAAGGAAAGCACAGACCGTTTCTTCTCTCTTTACACTACAATATTATAAACAGGTAATTAACATACATATCCGAATATCAAAGACAAAAACAAAATGGCTTTTACCATCAGAAGATCCCTGCATTTTTGTTAGATCTTCCCCTGTAATAAATGCCTAAGCCTGTAGTAAATAACACTGTAATGCTCTACATATTTTAATGGAACTAAAAAAAGTAAAGAAAACCTAATATACTGTATACACTATATCAGGGGTGTCCAAGTTTTTTCTGCAGTGGGCCACGTCATCAGAATTGTATACGTGCGAGGGCCGTTGTTAGCAATCACACTCCTATCATGCCAGGTCAGCCAGTACATGCTGGTACAGGGTGGCTGTAAGTGACGTGCAGACCCAATACGGCTGGCAGCATCAATACACAAGGGGGCAGCTAGCCAGGTTTCAGCATATGCTGGCTGACTTGGCTAACAGCAATCACAGTCCCATCATGCCTAGGTTCCAGCACTTGCACATCCATGCTATCACACACACTCATTCATTCATATACTCATTAATTCACAGATTCATTCCCTCAATCACGCATACTCATTCAAACACCCTCCCCACCCCCTTAGCTGCACTGCAGCTCTCTTGATGCCTCTCATGAATTTCAGCAGGGGGCGCGGCCTCCCTCTGCGTTCTCTGGTACTGCACAGAGGAAGCAGGACTGGAGCAGAGTCATGTGATGTCACGTGAACTCTGCTGGGTTCCGCTTCCTCTATGCAGTACAAAAGACCCTCCCACAGGTAAGTAGCAGGGCTCTTGTTGTAGCAGGGCTCGAGGTGTGGCCCACGTAAGATCGGTTGCCCTGGCTGCCGATATTACGCGGGCCGCACCTCGAGGTCTCGCGGGTCGCATTTGGACAAAAATATCGGGACACCTGACCACTACACCAACAGGGACTTTGACATTGCATTCTAAATGAATATACATTAATATGTAGTTAAAAGCATTCACTCCTCTGGGAAGGTTCTCCTTCTGTGCATAAACAAATGGCCGCAAACCTCAATGAACTGAAGCAACGTTGTAAAGAAGAGTAGTTCAAAATTTCTCCACAATGATGTGCAAGACTGATAAAGTCATACAGAAAACAATTACTTCAAACCATTGCTGCTAAAGGTGGATCTACAAGCTATTGAATCATAAGGTATACTTAGTTTTCACACATGGCTTTTCCATTTTGGCTTTATTTTTTGTGGAATAAATCATGACACAGTGTAATATGTCATGTGCTGTTGTTCACCTGAAAAGTTGTATTTTAGACCTGCTAAGGAACAGATGATTGTTAATATGTCCTGATATATAAAACCATAGAAACCATAGAGGATGTACTTTTGTTTTCACCCAACTGTAGATAGTTAACATCTAAAATGCATTCTGAACCTGTACCGCCACAAGAGATTTTCTTTGTGTAAAATCAAGGAGGACACATTTTCAGAACAAATAAAGGTAAATTATGAATCATTTTTCAAATCAAATTGAATCATCACATACAAATCACATTGCATATTAGTAATAGTTACACTTTTTGGAGAAGTCTTGGAATTATTTTAGTGGAATGCTCTTTAATTTGTGCATGTAAATTTGCAGCAATTCTTCCCAAAGCTGGAGCATAATTTTATTGCATTATATTAGGCAAATTGTTGATTTCTGTTTCTCTAGAAATTAAATTTGGATGACCAGGCAGTGCAACTAAAGGTCAGCCCTTAATCAAGACAGAGGTCAGTAGAACAGAACACTCAAAATCAAGTTAAAGAAACTGTGTACCACAGATCTGTCCTACACAGAAAGTAAATGCAAAGTAAATAATGTGAACAATACAATAAAATCTAACTATAGTGCATTCCTTTTGGATGTATAATATAATTTTACAGAAATGTGTAATTGACTTACTGTTCTAGCATAGCCTCATGACAAAAAAAGATGAAAAGCTACTCTCACAGCCTTACAAATAAAAATCATTTAAGTCTAAAAACTGCTACCATAACCATATAGGAAACACACTCAGTGCCATTACTACGACTCTATGTATTGATTGTACTTTTGCGCTATGTCATCTAATCCAGTGGTACAATATGTGGAAAGTGGTTTTTTTTATATGAAACTCTTTTCTTTAAAAGGGGTATGGCATATGTTATTGTGACACAAGATTGGACATTCTGCATAGGACAGAACTGATAAATTGAAGTAATAATTAGGTGAAAAGTTGTGTGGTCATGTTGGAATAAAATGTCAAAATAAACATATATATTTCCTGACAGTTTATATTCTGTTATTAATGCAATCGGCCACAAACAACTTTTACATTACTTTGAATGTACATCTCTTGAAGGATTCAAAGACACCTCACTTATTTATTTGTGATCCACAGAAAATATAAATCTTACCAGAACAGGGATTTTTTTTTGACACCTATTCAAGACCTATTTGAGAATGGATACTGCAAGTTGAGCTACCTGGAACACATAGGAACGCACCTTCAATGTCTCCTGCACAATTATGTGTGGCGTTTCAGCATTACACAGCTATGAGAGATGAATCACACGTTTCAAGGTTTCAAGCCCCAAAAATTTCACAAATTGCCCACTGCAAGCACATACGTTTCTAGATTGTCCACAGCAACTATAAATCTTCCCACTTCTCTGGAGCTCACAGAAACAACATATGTGTGGTATGTCTGCATTACACAGACACAAGAGACCCCCACAGCATGAGTGCACAGTGGAACGCACACCTATTCTCTGAAAGCAAATCACCTGAGGATCTCAGACAACCCATTTACATTTGTAAGTTGACTACCACAAATATAATAATAATACAAGACATTGAGGGTTTTTTTCTTCTACCTTTTCGCATTTAATGTACATATCAGGGTGAATCCTGCATCCCGGAGTGCCTTTTTCCTTGCACATATAGCATGGTTTTTGCCAGAGGACTATTTCTTTTTAATGTCTCTCTTGTTCTAAAACTGCTTCTTCTGTGCTTCATTTGGGGCATTTTGTGGACCATGATCCTACAACGTTGTAGGCATCAAAAAATGTAATCTACTCGATTGAACAAGGTGGAAAAAGGTTTTATGTTTTTTGTTCTGAACCTGAATTGGAATCAGAGGTGACCAAATGCACATAGGCTTACTCTGTATGGACAAATCATCAAGTACTAAGAAAATAACTAAACCAAATGTGTTACCAAAAATGTAAAAAAAAAAAAAAGCAATATATGGTCTTATTGCATCTCCAATGACTTATGTGTTTTTAATTAGCATTTGCAGTTTGTACCTGGGTCTGCACTGACTCCTAACTATGTTGTAGAACTGATTCTACAACTGTACGGATATTCACAATACAAATGTTAGTTAGGGGCAGATTTATTCCCTGACTGTCGAAGGAAGGGCCACTAAAGTTGTACATGAGATCATGGGAAACTTAACAAAACTTAAGTTCACCCTTGAAAAGGAGACACACAGAAACATTTGAACATAACAATGTATTAAAAAACATTAAATAACAATTTTAATAAAAAGAGGAATAATTGAAATAGAGGGCACAATTTAAATTTATAGGGTGGAAGACCTTAGGGGTAACGCTACTTTACAGAGAGGGTGGTGGATACCGGGAATAAGCTTCCCATGAAAAATTATAGACTAGAAGGGCCGACTGGTTCTTATTTACTGTAACTATTTGGATATCCTACACTGCTAGCGGAATTAAGCTTTTGGAGTTGGAGTTAGCTGTAAGGCATTGGCTTAGGAATTGGGGCTCTATGCAGATCCCAGACATGCAAACAAGAGAAAGTGGAGGGGCCATGAGTAGCAAAAAGGATACAAAGTGACATTTCAGCAGATGAGTAAAGGATTCGAGGAAGTAGCTAACAGGGGAAGGAAAGAGTTGCACTGACACAGCTTGGAAACTAGAACAGTCTTACCTGCCGACATGGAATTATGATAGTATCACCTAGCATTTCGATAAAAAAAGCACTACTGGGCACCTTCTATGTTTCCAAGCTAAACCGCTGGCCAATCATTACTATACAAGCTGTTGTCACACACACACAGACTGATTGTCTACTCTGTCCTTCAGATACGTTTTGATTTATTTAAAAATTGTCAAGGATGAATCTTTCTTTTCATCTTTACACCACAACATTCTTACAAACACTTTCAATATTGAAGTCAAAACAATAAACATTTGCAGACTTTTGCAGGTGTTCCAAAAGCTCTCCTGGCCGCTAGTATTGATTCCCTGACCCGTTAATAAACACTAATGCGACTTTTGCCTCTATACATTTGCAATCACATCTATCAAATTGTGTTACATTGTATGCCAAAAGAGCTATCAGAGAACTGGACCCCCCCTTGCCAATTACTTTTCTGTTGTTACCAGCATCACAGAGCTGCAAGCGTTCCTTGGTTTAAGCAAAGTTTTCTTTTAAGAAAAACCTCCCCTCTCATTGAACAAGCTTTACAGCAATCTTATTAAATAAATCACCTTGTATGTTTTTCTGAATTGGCATATTATTTTAATATAATCCTTTTAGAGATATCCATAAGCACCTGTTTATACAGTCATTATAACTCTCTACTAGTTTCTGTTCATCTCACCTGAAAAATATAGATATTAATATTCCTCAGTTTTATAATATGGAGTGTCCAAGTTGTTCTGCACGATTGACAAATGCGTTGGCAAGGAGTGCTCAAAAAAGCAGGCTGTATTTCTTTTTGCATTTAACTATAAAATGTATTTCACTAATCATTAGAGCCATTACATTTTGGTAATCTTCTGGCCCAAATGGCAAAACAAAGTGAGTATCTCTCTTCCAAACTGTTCCCAAGGGAGAGAGGCGCTATATAAATAATAGATGTGTTACGTTGTGTCTGTGTCTGTGAAAGCATTGGTTGTCAAAAGAGATTGCACAGAATGATGATCCAGACACAAACCTAGAAAAAGCAAAATTAATTTTTTCTGAATAAATATTTATTATACAGACGTCTTGACAAAAGAAAAAAAATGTTTTCCCAACAACTTGATCCGTGGAAACGAGTTAACTCTTTGCTACTGCTGTGTTCCAAGATCTAATCTGTACTGTGCTGCAATTTCTTGTGGGTCATTAAGTTCCTGGCTCTGCTGGGTTTCTTCCTTCCTGTGTGGTGTTGTAAGAGTTGCAGTTTTTGCACTTTAATCCCAGAATATGGAATGGTACTGTCGATCTTGTGCTGCAGTCATTGCAGAGAATCTAAGGGAAATTGGAAGAATGATCAGAACATCATTATAATTTAAGTGCCATACCCATGCGCCTGGTGTCTGCTTCCTGTGAAAAAGTAAACCGCAGACCACATTTTATATACATAAGAGTGAGATCATACAAATTATATCAACAGGATGTTAGCAGAGACTGTTGAGTTCTCAAATATTGGTGATGGGATGATCAGTTCTGCCCCTTCCCAGACGGTAGTATAGTTAGAAGTGTTAAACTTGTCCATGGGGTTTGCTGGCCCTCTGCTGGAGAGGAGATATATTCACAATGTAAAAAGCAGGGCAGCCCAAACTGATCTCACAAGGTTCCCAAAACCTAACCTTGCTAAGTATGACACCAAGTCTATTGGCACTAAGCATTCGGTATTGAGGTTTTTGGGTTAGCTCTGGTGTTAGTGCAGATTTCTTCACAGATAAAACACAAATTTTAGTATTCAGATCTCTAAGGAGAAGCCCAAATCATCCATGTGAAAAGAGATCATTTAATTCTACCAGGTGCCCAAGACAGCTACAGGAGTTGATTCCCGGAGCATTTTTATTCTCGGATGCAGATACAACTGGACTTTCTGTAATTGACCGGCATCTGTCATTTTATTCATTTATAAACTCTGCTCCTACTGGTGTTTTCATTCTGCATGGAGGTATGGTTTCATGTGTGTAAATATTTTTAAGATGGGTCAAAGAAAACAAATGCAAGACTTCCTTACTTGCTTGGCAGCCTCTCATCCAGTTGCTGACCAATGCATAACAACTTTTGCCTGACTAGATACATCACAAAAGATCTCCCCTCCCCCAGTCTCACAAAAATCCCTAAGGACCACGTCTTGCCCCCCGGGCTGACAGCTGACCAACAATAATTAAACACATTTACTGATCAAAGGTTTTCAAACTTTCAAAACAACACACAGTCTCTTCTTCCAAAAGCCAGATGTTTCTTACCAGCAGATTATGGTAATTCAACACTCACCTCCACCGTCATGTTTTCATATTCTGAGGGCATGGGTGTCCGGGCTACTTCATCATCAAGTAACTGCCAGTGCCGTGACATATCCAGTACTGAGCGCATGCATAGCGGACATCTGAACCCTCTGTGATAAGGTGAAAAGTTTTTTTTTTTAATAAATTGTTTTATCTATGGAGCTGGTGGGACTAGTATGCAAAGATAATGGGGATGTATCTAGAAACAATAACTAATCTGATTTAAAAATTGATAAAAAGGACCAAAACCAAACCCTTACGCCGGTGACATGCACAGTGCATGTGAACTCGCAGCAGTTCTTCTCAGTCCTGTTACGTCATTTTATGTTGACTTCGGTTTCTCAAAAACTTTGGCCAACCAGACAGTTTCAATCAAGACAGAGGTCACCAGAAATTAGCAAATTAAATTAAAGAAACAGTCTACCGCTGCTCTGTACTGCACAGAATGCACATCCAAGCAAATTAACAAATAGCCATGGACATTATTTTGCAGAAAATATTTTGTATTATTCAGAGATCTACAATTATGAGTCAACAGAAAGGCATAGTTCACTTACTGTTCTAGCATAGCTTCATAGCAAGTACTGAAAATAAAAAGGAAAATATATTCACTTTACTAGAAAAAACAAACCAGCATTTAAAAATAAGCACACGAGATGCTACCATTATTATACACTTTCAGATACCTGCCATAATTGGAAATGTAGCTTTTTAATGTATATTATTCAAACATATTTGAATTTTTTTTTGGATTTTCAGTGTAATGAGACATTCACAAAATAGTCTCAAATTGAAATAAAGAAAATAACGTCCTTAAAAACAATTCTAATGATATTTTTTTGACGTGATTTTCGGTTTTCGTTTGCGTTTGTTTTATCAGAAAAAAAATTTCAAACACCAATCAAAAAAAAACAAGAATTGGTGTTGTTAAATTCCGTTCAGTGTAAAAACAATCAATAATAGGAAAATGGGAGCGAATACTTTTGCAAGGCACCTCTGAACACAGTCTAACAAAACATAATAGGAAAACATAGCAATGTTAGTAGGTAAACTCTAGAAGAGGGAAGCCTTAAAATATATCAAAGATTTTAAGAAAATCCCTCTAAGAGAGGATTATTTTCACATAAAAATTGCCAGAACTAAAGAGCATGATTTACAGTCAGACACCCCACGGGAACACAGGAAATCATGTTTTTCTTCTGCTACCTTTTCACAATTTTTGCAGGTATCAGGAATTCCTTTTTCTTGTACATGTGACAATTTTTTATTTATTTTTTGGTGTGTCTCCTTTCCTGGGTTTTCCAAATGTATTTTTAGTGTCTCAGAACTGACTAGCAAGCAAATAACCAGTCTAACAGCTTAGTGAATATATGTAGAGGTTAGGTTAGGGGATAGCACCCGGGGCCATTTAGTGGATGGGTATGGTAAAAATTAGACTTGTGCCTTTGTTTTAGTACAAATGTGTTTTAAAAAATGGTAGGCTCTCTCCTTTAAGTAGGTATTACCTGTGCAGGAGGTGTCCACAAGGTAGGATACGTGTACCTATCCGAGAGGTGTGCATATCCTATTATCAAAACACAACACAGTCATCGCTAGAATTCATCTTCATCACATTACTTTACATCGAACTTTGTAATGCAATTTAACATTACTAAAAAAAATGCCTTACTATAAAACACTAAAATTCTATATTTAAGTTTCATAACATAATGCACTTTAGGTTTCCCTTTTTGTTTGAACTGCTTCACGACAAATAGCGGGTCCTTGAGAGCGATCCACGGGAGATCCGGCTGTCTACTCTCACAGGAAAGTGGCATTGCTTTTTCTAAGCTTATAGAGAAAGTATAACAGAACCCAACAATAAAATGTCCTCTACACAGAGTGGAAATAACAATAATAATAATAAAAAATAATTACAGGACCCCTGTGATGCACAAAAAAACAAAACGATTGTAAAAAAAAAATCAACTGGCTAGCACACAGTGTAGGTGAGAAGTTGCCCCCTACAAGGTGACATATTGCCATTTTTCAGACAAGTTAACTTTCTTGTATCTTTTTTATATAGTAGTACTGTCAAAAAACATAATTTGTGTGGGCACTAAACAAGTGAGAGGGAAATCACTGTTGAACAAAGGGGTAAAAATGCTTTGATCTGCGAGTATAAAAAAAGTATCACAGCCTTGTTCATGAAGGGGTTGAAAAGTATTCCATGATATTTCTTTAGTAATTGCTTACAGTCCATTGTGACTTTCCTGTCTCATATGCTGGGCAGGAACGGACACTTTAGCTCTACATGTAAGTGCATTAATCAAAAATAACAGAAAACTGACACAAAGATAAGTAGTTTGCAGCTTACCTCTAAGCATATAGGACAGTCTTGTCTGGATACATTTTCTATACACTAAAAACAGAAGCACGAATATTAACCAGGTATTTCACTAGCAAAAACAATAATACAGGGAGCTCAAACCCATTCCTGAATGCTCAGTGGCCACTGAAACCTAACATAGCCAATTTGACTACACACGGGTATTTTCTGGATTAAATAATAATGATAGGTATATGTGACAGCCAAGCTAGTCGTACTAGTCATTGTAACTGGTGAGGTCCTCAGGCAGCTGGCACCCTGCTGAGTTCAAATAAGTGTCTACT
>VKOC01033216.1:0-24465 GCA_009364415.1 Spea multiplicata | reverse complement strand
GTCTTTAGGGTCTACTGATGGTCCTACTAGGGCTCCCGTTAGTAATAACAGCGTAATTACTGAGAAAATGAAATTATAATAAAGATGATGATCAGATTTTGTAAAAAAAAAAATGGAGGCTATTGGGATTTTTGTCCTAATAATAATTATATAAATATTTTATTTTTCTGTAATATATTCTGCATTATTTTGTATGAATAGTTGAGATTTTGAATGAAGGAGGAAAGAAGAAAAATATGTTATATTAAAAAAAATTGGATTGGTCTTTAGCTGAAGTTACGTGCAAAAGAATATGATGCTAAGATGGTCTTAGGTGTCTCCCTTCACCCCAAAGATATGTTGTCTACCTTCCCGTATTGGGGGGGATGGAGAGTTGGGGAGTGCGGTCCTTATCCTACAGCCACTGTTCGAAAAGACCTTCCAGCGAGGTGGTTCCTGTGGTTAGACCGGCAATAATATGGGGTACCAGAGGTGCAAAAGATCTCGGCTGGACTCCAGAACCCCAAGATGTCACATCAATGGTGGCAGTGGTGTATTTTGGCTGTAATCTAGGCCTGAACCATCTTAACTCAACAGCTTCTGTCCTGCACTTTAATGCCAAGTCCTTTATAGTGTATATGAACCCGATACAAGGGAGGTCTCCAAACCTGGGCTTTCGCCCGGAGATTCCAGAAGAAACTATGCGTTCTGACACACCCCACTCCTCACCCATTTCCCCCTTAAATAGTGACCTGTTCTGCGACATCAGTGAGAGTGCCCCATTGGTGTCAGCGGGACTTCCTGCCTCCGCAGTTAGACAGAGTTGGAGGTATGGAGGTCTTCGAGCTCCGCAACTGGCCCATGGAGCCGTGGCAAGCCAGAGAAGCTGATGAAGTGGAGGGGCTGCCGGGCTCTAAAACCGGCATCCTAGGCCTATTCGGCCAGGGTCAAAATACCCAAAACAATACACGCTTACAGACGGGGGAATCTTTCTAAACTACATTTCATAGAGACACAGAAGGCGGCGATGGGGCAACCGCGAGGTCAAATATCTACAGGCATGTCAAGATAAATAGGCACATGTCGGCATTGGGTGTGTCATTGGACGGAAGATGCAAAAGCGAGACAATGTCCTCCATAGCTGCATTCCGCAACGTGCGCTCTTTAAAAGTGGGACATATGATGTCATATGTCCCACTTGGGGCGGAGCTTGGGAGGTAAAGCGTCACTCAAACTGCTAGCGCCACTGTGCATGCTTACAATTCTGCGGGATTCTTCCGTGTTCTATACACCCGAGAAGGAAAGCCGCGGGATCGAGGTCTCAAATCCAAAAAACAGGACAGAGGTAAAGCTCGGTAGGATCGCAGTGGCGAAATCGAGACTGTCCCGTACAAAGCAGGACAGCTGGGAGGCATGCTTCATATGAGGTTAATTGAACGGTAAGGAGTTGTGGCTCCTGTTTTCATTCAAATGATTTTTCTTGAAGCTTTTAAAAAGTCAATACTTTGTAAAAGTTCGAATTTAACTCCATTGTTTGGACAGTGAATGTATTCTCAATACATTAGCTTTTATTCTCTATTTTTTTTACCATTTTCGAGGTCATACTAACCCATTCGCTAAGAGAATTTCACTAGAAAATGTAATTTATTGAGCAGAAGATTCACGTTTCTATGGAAACACAACTCCCGTGGTGCTTTATTCTTCATTTTTGTCGCATTTTGTCACTTAATAAAATGCTTTATTATAAACATAATGTTGATGATGCGAATAAAAGTTCCATGAAGTTCATTTAAATAATGCAATCCATGAACTGGGTTATACAAACATTGCTGTTTATTCCGTTCACCTATATCTGTCTTTTAATAAAATCGTAAAGTGCCTGATGTGTGAGGAAAACAGAAAAATATAGAATCTTCCAGCAGATCGGCCCCATTCGGCCCACGTCTAGACTGCCCGTTTCTCTTGCTGTAAAGACTCAGACCTTAATCAGTCGTTGGTCTTGTCTTAGATTCAGGAGCCGTATGTTTAATACCATGCATGTTTAATACCCTCACTGTATTACCCTCTACCATCTCTGCTGGGAGGCTACTTACCTACCACCCACTTCTCACTCCCTACACACCCAGAATGTGCACTTTGGTCTGTTAAAGGGGCTGTAATAGCTAAATAGGGGGATGGGCCGGTGGTGCTGGAGGCGCTCAGCTTCAGAGTGTCACAAGGTGGCCATGTGGGAGCTGCAATGGAGGTCTGTATTTGTGATTTTACTGCTCCCTGAGCAAGTCAGAGGATCTCCCCAACCGGCCCATGCGCCCCACTGACCACAAGCCTGTGATAAGGGATAGTGCCTGAAAACCGTGGGAACTCGCCGGGTTTGGCCTCGAGAACTTTTGGAGAAGCACCACAAATCCTCTAGGGAGCGGGGTCCTGACACATGCCACTCCCACCCCATTTCCCCTTTAAATGGGGGTGTTTTCAGCAATGTCAGTGGGAACGCCCACTGACATCAACGGGAACGCCCACTGACATCAGCGGGACCGCCCACCAACATCAGTGAGCAGTCCTAGCCACGTCCTGCAAGTGTAAGAGTGACTAGACAAACTAAACCGGGACACTTGGAAGGTATGATATCTATACCTACAATTTGCTTTTCCTAGACTGTATGTCAGTTTAATTAGCATAATATATTGGTTTTAAGAACCGGAACTTAACCCCCCACCGGGGATAGCTCTGTATTCAAAATATCGACATTTAATTCCTTGCTTATTATTTTATGTCTTTTTTTTATCCCTTGGGCTAATGCTTCTCACCTAATAAACTCATTTTATTAGAGAGACATTATTTTAATATTTTTGTCGTATTTAAATAAACTCTTGCCCTAATAATTAGTAAAACACGATATTTAGGAAGATCGCACGTCTTTTTTCCACCTAAAAGGAAAGCCAGTAACGTTTCACCTACCAAAATGATTATGGGATGGTTCCCAAAAATTGTGACTGTCCCACAAAAAACAGGAGACATGGGAGGTAGTAATCTCTAGTACTTTAAGCAAATAAACCCTAGCATTTTTTAGTGTCTATGGCAATAACCTATCAGAGGCTGCTTTTGTGTCAAATGATAGCTACCAGATCCCAGCAAAAATTGTAAAGGAGACAAATTTAACAAGATTAAGTCGTTATTTCTGGGAATGGGGTTTGGGCATTTAACAGTCCTGGGAATTAGGTTTCTAATGATGTGTTTAGTTATAAAAGCAATCAATTCGGCAGAGAAGGAATGCTTACGTGCTTAGGCCTAAAAGAGTTTGCTTGGGAAAAATAAAATTTATGACATTTATTAAAAGGGAGAGATGCCTAGATAGACATAAATAGATACAGGGTGGGAAATAACAACCAAGACCATCCAGGACCCTCACAACCAGGCTGGAACCGGCAGTCTGGCACACATGGCAAGTGGTGGCAGATCGGATGCTGCGGAGTGCTGCCACCGGCTGGATATACCACGTGACAACTAAATTGTAGCTGTGATGATGTCATTAGGTAGGCCGCTGCCCCTGCTAACACACTCAATCCACATAAAGCGTGTTTTCTTCACGGCACGTCGCATTGTTTCCGGGGAAAATCCAACAAAAGATTTGTTCAGTCAAATCGGATTTGAAAGAGATAGCAACAGAGGACCTTTGCTTGGACACCTCCATGATAAATCGACTGATATAGAACTGTCTTGAGAACTTGTTACGGTCATACCTAGGAACTTGTGGGCTCCGGCTACCTGGAGCCTACCCTTGCGGGACGTGTCCAGCACTGCCCACTGATGTCACTGTGGGGTCTCGCTGACCTAGGGGGCGTTCCTGCTGATGTTAGTGGGGGTTCCTGCTGACATTGCAGGAAATACCACTTTTAAAGGGGAAATGGGCGTGGAGTGGGGCGTGTCAGGACCCCGCTCCCGCGACCCGGAGGATTCGAGAGTTGACCTGGAGAAATGGAGAAGCGGTGCTTCTCTTTGAGTTCTCCAGGCCAAACCCGGAGAGTTCTCAGGTATGGTTATGGTCGTATGCCCACAGACTAAGGGCTGCGAGGGAAGCTGCGATAGAACATACTCACTACTGACATGTAAGTTAACCAAAGTTTTGGAGTCCCTAAATTCCATGCATTTTCTTTGAACCTCTAGAAAATGGTTATTTTCCACCCTGTATGTACACCATGTATGTACACACAAAGAAAGGTTACAGGATGAGACGTCGGAGGAAATTAACGTTGGGTCCTGAGCAGAAGCTTCCATTAAACGTTTGACCTTTCTCTCGTCTTTGATGCCGCTTCGCCAACAGATGCCTCCCTGTCTGCGAGAGGGAAGGAGACAGCTTAAAGTCCCCATGAGTCACAAGTTCAAAACCTGCTTCTCAAAGCCCCTTTATATCGGAACACAGTAAAAGTTAAATTACCCTCAGAGGACAGCGAAGGTTAAAATAAGATCATTTGGCCGTGAGATGCGCCCGATCAATGAAAGATGATATTACTTGTATATATTTCATCTCTCCCAATTTTCATTACGGCCGCGCTGATGGTGGGATAAGCTATTAGAGCGAGTGGTATGAGATTTCCCAAAACAGCACATAAATCTATTTTCAAAGCCTATTTATTCTTACCTAGCAATTTATTTTTATCTGAGGATCAAAGAGTCTGCATTTTGAAATCCGCGATTATGTGATTATTATTATTTATATGTAGAGATAACATTTTAGGCATCGCTTTACCTGATGCAGGGTAGGGCAAACTAAAAACGCTACAAACAAACTGATACATAAGATATGGAGGTCATACATTGGCACATACTAGCCTAAACAAACTACATTATATTGGTAAATCACCAGATTAGGCTAAAGTCGAAAGAGCTGTTGAATATGTTTATATGGTAGGACCATCCATGAGTTATGCTGCTCCTCTTAAGGTCTGAGGGACAAGAAGAATGGGTTATCGTCATGACCATGGCCAACCCAATTCCTATGGTTTAAAACGCCTATTCTCGCCTATTCGGTTGACTATATTATACCAAGGGTTACCAATGCCAGGTAGTTAGATTACGAACTTAGAGAGCTACATTAACCTCAGCTCTCTTCTGAGGCTGTCCAACACATGGCTGGTGCGTGGATTCTGAGAATGGTCATGATAATAAGACCAGATGGCTTAGGTAGAACATTCATTTGTGTAGGCCCTTCTTCCTGGCAAAGTCCAGCAAATTTATAATTTCATTATTTTGAGATAAAGGGCAGTTGACGTCAACATAGTTTACCGGGGCGGTGGAGAAGTGAGACTTCCTTTGTGGTCAGAAGTTCAATGACTAGACCTATTTTGAGCTCCTGGTCCCTGTCGCAAGTTAGGAGGTCCTGCGCTATACTGAATTTTCATCCTCTTCTGGGAACAAATAGAGGACGTGGGTCTATTTCTGCCATGTGTCTCAAAGCAGGTCCCTCAGCTGACGACATCTTGGCCACGTGCCCTTCTTGGCCCATAAAAGTTATGGCCCTGAACCAATATGTAAGACTTGTGGAAGTTAATGTTGGCTGTGGGCCATTTGTAAGCTAGAAGGTTCCTATCCTTGCTTTGTACCCTACATGATAAAGCAACAACATGGGTTAATCCAAGTTCCAAATCTGAAAACGTAATTCCTTCTCAAGTTTTCACGTTCGGTAAAGAGGGTCACATGTTGTCCCCTCGTATATTTTACAAGCTTTCAATAACAATGATACAGCATTGAGAAAGAATAATAGTATTATTCTCAAAATCCGGCTTCACAAAAAGAAATGTTCCAGGCATAGAAAAAAAATGCACTACAGGTAGACTTACACCTCTACAGATACATTTGATAAACACCTTCTCTGAAATGTTGCATCCTTTGTGTGTTTTGAAGGACAAAACTCAAACCCGGTAGAGAAAAATGTTAATGTAATGTTTACATTACCTAATGTAGTATTCATACCTTTATGTGATTGGTTTTAACCCCTCCGGTGCTTGTTTTTTTTATATGGCAAATTGAAATGATCTTGTAACAGAAATCGTCTGATTTTTCCAATTTCCTATCTTTATCATTGAAGGCTATTTTGGACCTTCTATCTGGACGCCGGTGTTCCGAAACACTTTGCATCCAATGGCTGATAAGCAGGACTGGAACACGACCTTCAGGGGGACACCAGGCACAGAGCTCTAGGGGTCTGCACACACACAGATACCGGGTCAGGTTCTTCTTTCTCGGGGCAGGAGAGCGGCACGTGGCCATGTCCACTCCCCACCTACCTTCCACTGTTCCCCACCCAGTTCTCTCCCACCAAGGGTTCTTTAGGACTGTCCTCACCTCTACGCATGACTAGCTCCATCTTTAAACATAACCAAGCGCACCATTACATGAAGTCACTCCCCAGAAGAGGAAGAGTTCTGGGTAACCTACCTTGAGAAGAGTCCAGGTACCAACACACACAAACGTCCATTCACTCTCCCTCTCACTTACTGACACTTACCTGCCAGGCTCCATTTCTCCTCGCACATGACCCCGCTAAGCGCTACTGCCCCCAAACCTCCGCTCAATCTTCCCCACCCACATAATTAAAAGGGGAAGACTGGCGATGATAGGGCGGCCCTGGCACTTTAAGGCCAGCGGCCACCAGATGACATAAGTTTTTCTGCACACATCATGAGAAGTTTGGGGCACTGTTGACCATTCCGGTCCTGGTCAAATATTTTTATATTTAAAAAAAAACTGATCATTTGGAAAAGTAAATGCACGATGTAGACGTAACTGTGTATTTTTAATTCCACTAAAGTTATATTTTACCCATTTCTTAAAAAAAAAATTAAAAAATCTAATCAAATACCATTTGATTCAAAATTATGGAGATTATGCTGCGTCTTTGGCTTTGATGACGATGAAAAAATGTATAATAATATTTTAAAAAATAAATTCAAATCGCATACTATTATCAAAAGGGTTTTCAGTGCACCTCGTAATATTTCTATATAAAGACTAAAAATACTTATTCATTTGGGGGAAAGTTCACATTTCTTGATGTGTTTTAACTGCCGAGCAGGAAATTAAGAGTCTGTCTGGCAGGATATTAGAGCGCTAAGTCATCACAAACGCAAGAGAGGATCATTTTCAAACCAGCGGCTTAATGCTTTCTGAAGGGAAAAAAAAAACAAAGAAAATATAATACATTATAAAAAAAGTGTATATGAAATTGGGGATAATTAGTCATTTTTGATGATTTTAATTACATTTAAATATGCTACATTATCTAAGGTTCTAATATCGATACTTAGGACGATGCAGAGTCAATAAGAGTTGGGGGGTCCAAGAGACCCTTGTAGCCAGGACCAGACTGGCAATCTGGCACACCAGGCAAACGCCGGGTGGGCTGCCGGCCGACCTCACTCCGTAAGCACCCGATCTACCAATCTAGCAGCAGATCAGGTGCTGGAATGAGCGGCCCCCGGCTGGATACGCCGGACCACAAGCTACACCAGTATAAAAAAAACCTACTGCCTGTCATTTGTCATTAGGCAGCCGCCGGCCTTAAAGTGCCGGACCGCGTCGTCATCCCCAGTCTGGACCTGGCCAGAACACACTCTACCCCCGAAGTAATCTCACGGGTAATCTATCTATTTTAAAACTAGTATAATAAATCGTCTTATCAGAAAATATTGTGAAATGAGTTCAAAAAAATGAATAAGATAAGACACTGAGCTCTCAATATCCACTGCCAAAAAACACAGTTGCCATAGTGTCAACTCCTACTCTTCAACATCAACTGCAAAGAGACATCATAACATCAACTGTTACAGAGTCAGTGCTCTTATACCCAAAAGGGGTACATTTATCCATGTTTCCAAATTCCACTGGTGCTCTAAAACTTCAATTGTCCTCTGAAACTCTACCCATACAACATCAACTGTCATAGACTCCATGTTCTTATGACATCAACTGCTAGAGAGACTGCCTTTTCAAGACATGACATGAGATGAGATAGCAATCTCAGGAGTCAAAACACTATAAGTCCTGCACTTACGTATTTTTCGTAATATTAGTAAATTGTAGAAACCTAAATTCTGCCGGCGGATCGGCCCCATCCGGCCCCCATCTAGTCTGCCAGTTTCTCCTGCTGTAAAGACTCAAGCTTTAATCAGTCGTTGGTCTCGTCTTAGATTCAAGAGCCGTATGCCTATCCCATGCATGTTTAAAGTTCCCTCACTGGATTACCACTTCCGTTGGGAGTCTGTTCCACATACCTACCCCATTTTACACAAACTAAGGCATAGCTCACCCTGACTTGCAGCAATCATTCCGGACGCGCAGCATACATTTCTGTCTTTAGCGCTCGGTTAAAGAGCTGGAATTAGCAGCGACAGCATGTCAGGGAAGGTATAATAAAACAAGGGGGTATGCCAAGAAAGAGGCTCCCTGCGTAAATGCGCAGGGCTTCTTCATTCTACCTCCACAGAATTCAATTACGAAATCACTAAATGCATGCATTATTATTCCTGTCTGACAATAGATGTTCATTTATGGCTCCTGAATAAAACAGGTATGGAAGACGGATGATCGGAATTTTAATTAAACATTTGTCAGGAGTCACTCGTGGCGGAGAAATCTGCACTTACACTGAATAACCACGATAAATGAGATGAGTGCAGCGGAAGTGGGGTCCGTCAGCCGATTTTAACATCATTTTCACTTATTCTGGGTTTTTTTTTTAGGGTATCCTTTTATTTACTTTTTCCTTATTGATAAAAACAAGTAGCGATACTTTACTCTGTGAGTTAAAAGAGCCCCTGCCCCGCAGAGCTCACACTCTAAAGAATATTTTATTTATTTGTTTTTTTTCATTGTTAAAAAACGTTTGTTTCCGCTATTCAAGGACACGGAAAAATGCTTGAAAATGGGAAGCTGCTGGAAGCGGAGCGTGTTTTTATTTTTTTTTTCAGAACTTCCCTTTTATTGACGATTATATGCAAACATAGGGAAGCCGCTTCATAAACAGATGATCGTTTGCCAAGTTAGTAAGTAAGCTGCGATATAGAAAATTGGCGTTAACATTTTTTTCAATTTATGGAGCACAAGATTTGGGAAAATAGGGTTTTCCGGCATTAGAATCTGCTGGCAGAATGGCCCCATCCGGCCCCCGTCTAGTCTTGTTTTTCCTGCTGTAAAGACTCAAACCTTAATCAGTCGTTGCACTCGACTTATATTCAGGAGCCGTATGTCTGCCCCATGCATGGATTAGCTTCTACCACGTATGCTGGGAGGCTGTTCCACCTATCTATCACCCTCTCAGTAACGTAAAACCTTACTTCTTAAATCATAGGATGATTTTGCGCATCACATTTAAGCTCTGGTTTTATTAAAAGATGGTGGATTCTACTGTATGGGTAAGAATTATCACTGAAGAATTATCTATCCTGAGGTCTCTTCCCCATCAAATGGGAGCCAGTAGAGGAAAGACTTAGGATCATCTAGCTATGGGTGCTTTGGGGTCAAATGATTGGCCTGGAAACCCACCAATCAGCTGCCATACCAAGAGCCTTTGGTCTACTACCCAAGAAGGGGTCAGTTTCTCGTTGGCCAACAAACCTCTGTGTCCCTCTTTCCTCCCTGATGTCCCTTTTTCCCTCCCCTGATGCTCCTCTTTTCTAGGTCAGAATGCTTGCTGGGTATGAGGGCATCACAGGGTTCTACAGCCCTAAAAGCCCCAATTTAAATAAACCCCATTAATCTTCTATTAAATGCCCCCCTCAGTTACAAAAATACCCCGCAACAAGGCACAAAGTCACATAAAATCCCCGCCTCCAGCCACACCCACTAAAATAAAAGTGCCCCTCGTTGGACATGTGAAAGCTGTGCGGCAAGTCAGGGGTGAGCACGTGACGTGAAATAAATGTACATTTACACAATATTATGGATCTGCGCCCGAATTTTATCACCCGCACTTAATCCAATAACCAGCCGTGGTCCGGTCTGACGAGTAATTTAATCTGAAGACAAATGATCCAAGAGAGCCGTTCGGCTTAATAAAGCATAAGGCAATAGTAGCTTTCCGCTGTAACCACACAAGCTTTTTCTTATTTTTGTCCTATTTTGGCAGTATTTTTTTATATTTTTAATGTTCATCCGGATAAAAACAAACAATAACCTGCGTTTAAGTTAAAAGACTTTAAAAAAAAAAATGAACCTTAACAATTTTGTCATTACTGAGCATGAATCATCTTTGCTAAATGCTTTATACAGTTAGAAAGTGTTTATTTCCATGAACTTCCATAAACTTAGAATATATATTTTTTTATAAGCACACAGTATTTGTTCCTCCTCCATAAAGCAGCCTCACACTGGCAGTTTGACATTTCTCCCCAAATTTTGGGTACAAAAGCAGTTGATGGAGTTTGTGGAGGCTCAGCACAGCCTCCATGGTGGAAATGGTCGTGGAGCTCAGGGATCTCCATTGTATCCAGCCCATTCAGCAGTGGCGCACCGGGGAGCCCGATCAGCAATTTGCCCCTGTTTTTTTTTTTTTTGGGGGGGGGTTGAGGGTGGCGCCAGCTCCCTGGACCTGCTACCCTAGCCCAAGCCTTAATATGTCACCTGCATTCTACTTTGTGATTTTGGTGATGCGTTTACTTTTAATGAAATTTATGGAACCCAAATTAATCGGTTTCAAACAATTAAAGAATAAAGTGTAGAGCGGCATGGCTGGGGTATTCTGGGCTCCAGAAGCTCACGTACGTATCCATCATCCACCATCTTAAACTGAATACATCGATAAAAAACAAGGACAGGGCTCAGATGGAAGGAACGTCACATATGAAGAGGACAGCTGGTGGTCAGTGCGACTGAGGCATTCGTATGAACGTTCTCCATGGCGCGAGTCGGGAGACTTCTACTTCAACGTTCCCGAACTTCAGAATATGGTAACTCTTCTTTACCGGCAGACGATAAATCACCAAACACAAATATCCCAGCATTGGATACAGGTGTTTAGCTACGTTCATGACCCTTAAGTGGATGATGATATCACAGGACTTTATATTGATTGAGTGAGTCTTGTCCTTCACACTGTATTGGGGCTTTCACATGTTCTCCTGGTGAGTCTCCATAAAGTATAACCCAATACCTCGCATGCATTAAACACATCATGGTGTTTGTGTGCTTCTTATTCCTTTTATGTGTTTTCCAAGCTAATAAAACGTTCTTCTGGTAGCCTACAACCGTCAAGTCTTCAGACGGCAACCAAGAGCTAGCCATGGGGAGGGTCCAGGTGACGGACAGTAGGATGAGACAACGCTTGATGGGTAGAAATGGTTGGGTGAAAACGTTTCTTTGGATTCCATGCAACCAACCACTGAAACCCGAGCCTCGTGAGAGATTCTGGTTGACCGTATGACCACCCAACACCAAAATATGTGCCAGCCATATTGGATGACAATAAAACCAGAACCCACCCGATATCCTCCGCCTTTGTCAGGTGACTGGGGCTACCTATCAGCCCAACCGATGGCGGCTTGTCGAGTGAACCACATGAATCCCCGGCTATGACTTTGCCAGCTATTCAACATCGAGACAGTTAAGCCGCGCCTGCCAGGGGAAGCAAAAGTACTAATTATCCAAATTCTGTCACCAACGCTGAAAAGGCTAATTAGTCCAGAAACAGAACTAAAGCATTAATTATTGTAATACTGAAATAGAAGAAAGTACCTTTTTGTTCTCAAATGTAATTTCCTGTGAGTCCAAATAAAACGTCCAGGAACCCTGCAAACCGATTTTTCCGTCCCAGTGAGAATACAACTCAACTTAAGAAAAGGGGAATTGTTCACAAAACAAGAAGAAGAAAAAAATGGAAATAATCACATTTGACTCTTTCTTTTAGAAACCTGTTTATGCGGAGCCCCGGAAAATAGTAACCAGTCCGCCCCACCTCTCTAAAATCCTGGAGAGGAACGTAATCTCTACGGAAGACCTCGGAAGTCTCTTTGTCTGATGTAGTCTGGGGTGATAGGTGTAGCGTTAAGCGGAAAGACTTAGTGTTGATCCATTTGAACTTTCAAACGTTCTGTGATTGAATAATGAATGAAATTGGTATTTTTATGATTTTTTTAAATATTTTATATATATATATCTTAGATTTAATTTGATATTTTGCTGTAAATACCGTAAAACAAAATGTCTTAAAATCTCAACCAGAAAATTCATTTTATTGGCTACCGTCTCTAAATAATATACCAAAGATATCGAGAGAAAAAAAAAAGGTGAATTACCATAAACTATGAAAAAAAAAATGTAAATGCGGACATGGGCTGACCTATTTTTTTTGTAAGTTTTTGTTATAGTAAAAATAGTGTGTTTTTTAAAAAAAATAAATGTCATCAGACGTAAGGACCGTTGTAGGCACTTAGTAGATGAGGGCTTTAAAAGAAGATGTTTTTGTGTTTTGTTCATTAGAGAGAAAGAAAAAAGAGAGATAGAGAAAAACAAGTGAGAGAAGGAGACAAGAAAGAGAAAAAAAGTCATGGAGATTTTGTGTGAAGTTAACCTCTTCAATGCTGAATGCTAGAGTTTCATATAGTTTGTGTGTGTGTGTGTGTGGTTAACCTCTTCAGTACTTAAGTGCAAAACCTCTGTGCGTATGGTTAACCTCTTAAATGCTAGAGTGCAAAACTTTGTGTGTAGTTAACCTCTTCGGCAGTAAAGTGCCAAAATCCTGTGTGTGTTTGGTTAACCTCTTCAATGCCAGAGCGCGAAACTTCTATGTGCATGTGTGTAATAAACATCTTAAATGCAGGGGTGAAAAACCTATATATATGTGTATAGTTAACCTCTTAAATGCTGGAGTGCAAAACATTTATATATGTCTGTGTGTGTGGTTAACCTCTTAATTGCTGGCGTGCAAAACTAGTTAACCTGTTCAATGTTGGAGTGCAAACATTTTATGTGTGGTTTTGTGTATATTTAACTTTTTCAGCGCTGAAGTGCACAATGATGTCATATAGGTAAAGAATGTGCCAAATTGCTGTGGTGGGTGCTTGGTACTCTGGCTGTATTGGGGTGCTGTGTTAAGGCCGCTTTTTAAAATTTAGTAAAATACTGTAAAATCCACAAAAAAATTTTTACCAGCTAAATAACCGTAGCCTTTAATGTTACCTACATAATATAATTAAAATTTGTTTTTGGATTATTTGTTAGCTTTTATTATACAATATTATGTTCTAATCACATGTGCGCTGCCCACATTTTGGCCGTAATAAAACCGTAGCAAGGAATTATATTTTTTAAGAGCAAATTCAGCCGAACAGATCTTCATCTCCACATCCTGTCAGGTCATTGTGTTTTATGTACCGAGAATTTCACACCAAATTGACCTATTAATGCAGTGGGAATAAATCAGACGGGGAAAGTGCAGCCGGCTTCTGTTTACCAACCAGTGGCCGGGCGCCAGCAACCAGCAGGTTATGTCACTATTAACTTACTCCGTTCTACTCTCGGCGGGCAACGCTTACATGTGAAAAGAAAAATCATGAACACGCATTCATCTTTATACACCCGTCCGGCCCTATCGCAATGTTAGATATGTTCCTCGGAAGTGACGACGTTTCTCTGTCACTGTATTATAATCACATGATGTATTCACTACGACTTTGTTAACCCTTTCCGTTCCTGAAAGGTGAGCAACGCCTAGCTTGGAGCTCTACTCACTTTGGGTCATTTGCTGCGTGACCAGCTGTCCGCGTTCAGTTTGGGCACTCGCTCGTCACGTTCCCAATCCCTGTGTTTTTCCTCCCTTGTGTCCCTCTTTCCTCACCTGATGCCCCTCTTTCATCGCCTAATGTCCCTCTCTCCTCACCTAATGCCCCTCTCTCCTCGCCTAATGTCCCTCTCTCCTCCACTGATGCCCCTCTTTTCTCAGAATGTTTGCTGAGTATTAGGGTATCACAGAATTTATTTAGAATAACAAGAATAATTAGCTTTAATATACTAATTAATTGGAAGAGATAATCATCAAGATGTAAGGCATATTCTTGGGATCTTAGGTGAACCTAAGTTGAACCGTAAAAGACTAAAAGTACGGCCACAGAATGTGCTTATTAAATGTGTCCTGTGTTGCCTAGCAACTCACTACGTTGGTGGCCATTTTGAGTCACCTGTCACAAACTCTATTAATCCGAGAACAGGCAAATCTTTCCGTGAAATGATATGAACAGGAGAGGCAAATGCTGCGGTATCCCACGCTATCGGGTGTACATTAAAGTGATTTCCACTATAAATCATATGTCATGGCGTAAGTAAATATTTAATACATATATTTAATAAGTAATAATATGAAATGTGAAAAGCAAGGGGACAGAAAGAGGAAAATAAAGAAAGGGAAAAATAGAAAAGGAAGAGCGAGAGAAGGTAAAAGAAAGGAAGGAAAAACGTTAAGGAGAAGGGGAAAAGAAGGAAGGAAGGAGTGAAAGAAAAGAGTCAAAGAAAGGAGTGAAGGAAAGGAGGGATGAAGGGAAAGAAAGGTACAATGGCAGTAAGGCTGGAGGGAAGGAAGGAAGGAAGGAAGGAAGGAAAAGAAATTAAGGACGGAGAGTAAGGAGGGAAAGAAGGAAATGCCAATCCAACTGAATTTCTTAAAGGTTTTTTTTTTTGGATGCACACCAAAAAAGCCAGAAAGACAATGAAATAATGACTAGCACTTGTAGCGGTACTTTGTATTCTGCCGGTGCATTGATTTCCCTGCAAAGCAATTAGTTGGGCGTTGAAAGCAAGCATCAGGTATATTAAAAAAATCTAAGGATTACATCCACAGGTGTCCCTTTAACAAAAATAGGGAACTACAGGTAACAAAAAAATTGTAACATACAATATAAAAAGAATATATTTTAAATTATCTTCTACAAGGAGGCATTACCATCGCCAGTTCGATAGGACTTACTCCAGACACGAAGCCACCAACAGTACAGCCACTACGAGTTTTAAGACCACTTTTCAGTAGAATGTGTATGGAACCTTGTGTGTCAATGTCAGACCAAGTTCAGCTGGTGATACCCAAATACTTGCCCCCAAGAAGGTGATTCCCAATGGAATAGCTACTGGGGCCATTACTGGTCATATTCCGATTATCAGGCATGCAGGGTAATGCTCTGTTCCGTTTGAGGGGTACTGGTTTTTAGGATCCATCCCACCCCACTTTCATGCACCTTCTGCCCCCCATTTTGAAACCACCTCCCAACCCAGCTTCCAGGAGAGAGCCCCGGGACAGCTTCCAAAGTTCCCAAATATGACGATAAGTCTTAGGGTCGCTTTGGGCATGTGTGGCATAAAAATTACGGAACACTATATATACGATGTACGTTTTCCATTTCTAATTGCGATTAGATCATTAAAAAAAAAAAAAAAAACATGCGCTAAAACAAATCGACTAAATCGCCCGATTACATTTTGAACACCGCTCCGGTTGCGGACCATTACTAAAAGCGCTGCCAGATCCAACACGCTTGTAAACGACAGAGCCGGTGAACTGCGCGTCTCTCTTGCATCGTTTTGCCGTGTTATGACAAGAAGGGTTATGACACGAATGGCTCCTACTCCTCATTAGTTCCAATTGTTTTATTTTTGGAAGTAAACATAGAACGTTATTGCCCAGAGCCACCAGTAGTAAAACAGGGAGCAGTGAAGGATAGCGCTATCTTCTGTCCATCTGTTTAGTTTACCCCTGGGATGAGGCAGGCGACAATGTTACTGCCGCAACTACAGAGGCTTCCTAAATAACAGGTTCTACGCCATGAAATAGGTAGTAATTGATACAAAATTGAATAAAAATATACTGCCTCCGGCACTTGATAAATCCCTGGAACTCAAAAAATATTATTATTTATAAATTCCGTAAGTATTGGCAAATTGGGAACAAGACGACCCACAACATTGCAACCAAAATCCCATTAAAAATGTGTTACCCGCAGAAGAGCAGATTGTGAAAATCTAAACACGCACCTTGACAATCACACTAACCACACATACCCAGACAACCACACTAACACACACAGCCAGACACTCACAATCAGGGAAGGGTTGGCACCTCCTGGCCTGAAGACAGGTAAAACGAAGTGGCCCATTGGCCCCTTGACCTCACTGGGAACCCACCTATGTACAGGCATACAAACTTAAACACTCATGCTAACACACATACTTACACTAACACACACTTACACACCCGCAACTACTTACGCATACACATTTATGCGCACATGCTTATGCATACGCATTCATGCTAACACACAACCCTACACATATACATGCAGGTCCTGCCCGGTCCAGGATGTACTGGCCTTTTGTGAAGACTTTTGGACCGGCCCAAGGGGCACTGACAGGCGGTTTGGGGGTTAGGCTGGCAGCTAATAAGCTGCTTGGGGGCAAAGGCACTCACAAGCTGTTTGCGGCAAAGATGGCACTGTTGGACATGTTGCTTGGTGAAGTTGGAGCCCTGGGGTAATTTTCGCACCAGTGCCCTGTGATTTCTAGTTACGCTTCTGACCCATCTCTACACTACCGTTTTTAAATTGCGTTAAAGCCCCGGGGGGGGGATAAACAATATAAATCAAAAAATTCAGGCTTTGGATACATTTTGTCTGGATTATAATAAGCGTTGTATCAATCGAATGTCAATGTAAGCAGCCCGTTCTATCTGATTTCTAACATATGAAGTAAATTATAAAAGGGTTCCAGGTTGCCTAGCAACTCTACGGCAACTTAAATTTAATTTACCTGTCTCTGGGTGACGTTGGGCTAAATGTTGTAAGGTTAATTGATTGAACCAATGCGCAAGATTTAGAATTTCTCATGTATTTAGAAAAAAAAAAATTAGAACATAAATGTAATTAAAATTGTCAGTGCTAATTTATTGGGTCATAGCCTTAATGCCTCTCACTAAAAAATAACAGAGAATATACCCCCAGCTTTTCAGGGGCGGTGTCCTTCCAAGGGGTGTGGCCTGAAGTGTGGTTAGGGGCGGGGCTTTACATAGGCTTTTTATGTATTGCGGGCCCTATTGATTATTCACTTATTTATGTTACGAAAATGAAGAAGAATGGATTTTATTTCCACAGTTTAATTTATAAAGCCATTCCCTGCTGTTTCTATACACATTATCGGGGCTTTTAGGGCTGTAGAACCCTGTGATCCCCTCATACCCCGCAAACATTCTGACCTCCTAGAAAAGAGGGGCATCAGGGAGGAAAGAGGGGTATCAGGGAGGAAAGATGGGCTTCAGGGGAGGAAAGAGAGGCATCAGGGAGGAAAGAGAGGCATCAGGGAGGAAAGATGGGCTTCAGGGAGGAAAGATGGGCTTAGGGGAGGAAAGAAAGGCATCAGGGGAGGAAAGAGAGGCATACTCGTACCTTCTCCCCCGGTGGTAGGATTTGGGACTGCGTCTGTCTATCCCAATGGTGCTCTAACTGGGAAGAAGAATGCAAAGTGTTTTGTTTCAGGTAAAGTCAAATTTCAGAGGATCTGGAGGCTTCAGGAGCTTCTCCGTTCTTATTGATTGTTGCATATTTTGATTCTCTGCACCTGCTCACATTCGATTTGGCTCGTGGAAACAACGGGTTTCATTTTCATTAATCATCTGAGACGGCGGACGGCTCTGCCCAAGCAACGCCACTCGGAAACTTCAAAATGTTTTATCCATTCTTTGAGAAATTGTTTACAGAACATCAAGAACGCTTCAAGGGGGAAAAAAACTCTTTTGGAACAAAACACATTATTCCGATCCGAGAGAGGCCGTTCCTCTCCGATACATTTCAAGGATGAGAAACGCAATACCTTCTCTTAACATGAAGGGAGTGCTTCCCTGACAAGGAACATGCGCATCGGAGTTCCACCGCATGAATTGTCTTGGAGAATTTAAGATTTTGTGCAAATACCTTGATATTGAAACTAGAGAGCGAGTCAAGCAGGGAACGAGTCAAGTGCACCCTCTCAGTCCCTTAAACCCCTTCATATACAGTAAGCACTGATGTAACATAGGCACCAGAACACACATTTCTCTGCTCTGACACTAACACACATGAACACATACACACTAGCAGATACACTTACACACTCATACTAGCACACATTTACACACACACACTCATGCTCACACACAAATTTATGCAAACTCACATACATATTAATGCTAACACAGGCACACACATACACAATCACGCTAACACCCACTATAACACACTATACATATATAGACATCAGACTCTCGCCGGATGCATTGTCTCATCAAACTTTCCTTTCATATTAAATCTGGAATGCGGTAGCAGAAGACACGGACACTCCACGGATACCTAGTAACGAGTTTTCTGCAAGCGCTAAAAGACGGGAAATTATTTCTTAAAACACATTGAAATACTCAAAAAAGACATTCGCTAGCGGGGCAGTATCTCCCCCGGGACATGTCAAAATGCGGCTGGACATATAATCTGCCATTCATTAAATATGAGCAGCAGAGTGAAGCCACGGGAAACGATCGGACCCCGGGAGCCGGCGAGGAGCACTCAGGGTCCCTGCAAAAGGTTTCATATTGAGCAGAGTATCGATTGCCTCATCCTCCAGAAGGCTGCGCATCCATTCGCGGTGACAAATTGCAATGCCCGAGGCTTCAATTATCCACAGTATGCTACTCAGCCGACCACAGGTGGATCCTTTCTGTGTCTCCTGCGTCCCATTACTGGTTTCATTTCCTTAACTCCTTATGTGCCAGAGGCCGACGACGGTATGCTTTTCTGCGCATGGGGATCTTATCTAAAGAGGCCCATTATCCCGGGAATAGATCGCTGCCATTTGGGATTTTTTTTTGATTGTGAATCAATGTAATTTAGTTTTTATTTTCTCCATTACTTTTAGCTTTAACCCTTTGAGCGCCAAACAGGTATAAGATACCGAGTAATAATAATTTGAATCCACATAAAATTCCAGTGTCTTTGTACAACGTTTCCATTAAAAGGCCACTCCACCTTGCCCACAAGACCTTAGGATCACAGACGGACCGCAGCTACTAGAGGCATTTCCATACGCGAGGCCCGTGCATGCGCCAGGACCGATCGGTAATTTCACAATCTACTTTATAGATAAACATATCCGTGAAGAACGTGGGAACCTAAGACCAGATCAAGGACCGGTTAAGGTTTGAGTCTTTACAGCAGGAAAGCTAGAACGGGGCCGAACGGGGCCGATCTGCCGGCAGGTTCCGCTTCACCATGTAAAAGATTACGATAACAGAACAAGTCGTCATCATTCTACCTCCTTTGTTTAACAAGCATAAAGAACCACGAAGACATCTTTATGGAAGATGCAGCATTCTAGAACACACATAAAAAACATTGAAACCGAGACATAACACTTAATGTAATTCTATAGTATTTTCGTTCGACATTTTAGTCATTATGTTTCCACACTCTGGATTCTTAACAGATGAAACTTTTCAGGTGTTAGTCCCCCCCCCCCTCGGTTCCTCGGCAGCGTGACACAAATCGCATTTTATAGTTAAGTGCCTCCGTTCATTATACGCCCCGTGTGTTTCCTTAAACGTCTCCCCCGATGCTGCCATTTTCAAGAAATACTGTTTCAGGTTTTCTTCTTCTTTTTTTTCTTCTTCTTTTTTTTTTTTTTATACAGCGTTCCTTGGTAATTCTACACCCACCGTACGCCAAGGAAAAGTGCAGATCAGTAACTTCACATTAAGTGTTAAATTCTCCGGGGACAAATCCCTTTCAATAAAAAAAGAATCCTAAGCATTCTGCCGTTCCACGGCACAGATCCCCTCCTGCTTTACTCCCCCCAAAGGACGGGAAGTCAGTGGATTTGGTCATCCGTTTTAATATGCCATCAAAATACTTTATCATCTCGATATACGTTACGAACTATAGCTGGGAATTAGAGTTAGCGTGTGTGTGTGTGTGTGTGTGTGCGCGCCAGCGCGTATGTTAGTTACCAGGCCGATGGGACCATTTGGCTTTATTTGCCCCTTGGGCCAGAAGGTGGCAACCTATCTCCTGTATACAAGAGGGGGGTGGAAACAGGTCAACTACCGACATATTGATAAATCCCATTTCTCCCATTTCTGAGGTTATTTTTACATTTTTACAAAAGAAAATTGCATTTGACTATAACAGTAAAATAGAAATCGGCAAACCCAACCAGTAGAGTATTTATCTTCGGCACTGCCCTACTCCTTCGCACCTCCATCTTTACTACCGGCTGTCGGGATATAACGTCACCTCCAATTTTGAGGGCGAGCACAACGTCAGGCAGTAGAAGACTATAGAGGACTGCGCCGACCTGGCAAGGTCCTCCATAATGTTAAGTAGTAGATAGTAGAGCCTGGTGGCCCAATAAGTAGACCTTAGTTAGTCGGCCGGGGCCAGAATACGCCACTGGACCCAACAGAATCGGACAGCTCGAGAGTACCATCACAATTGAAATGATTATTATTATTATTTATTGTTTTATATAGCGGCATCAAATTCCGTAGCGCTGTACCATGGGTAGACAGGATACACTAAGTAGTATGTAACATAACAAGTTGGCCCTGAGCACAGGAGCTTACAATCTAATATATCAAAAATGGCTTCATGTTTCTAGCAATAGCATTAAAACGGTTTGGATACCTGAGCTTCCATTAGTTTGATAGAGGAATGGGGGTAGCGGGCTATCGTTAATGAGACAGGGCAAATGAACATAACGCATAGGAAGGTTAACCGAGTGGAAAGTCTTTAGAGGCAGCGATCGGCTGTCAGGATGACTCAGGGGCTCTGGAAGGATAATGATCTACAAATCTCAGCCCTCGGGCCACAGAATGATATCGTTCCTTATATTCTTAGAGCTCCAGAAATAGCATCGATTCCTCCGGCGCCGTATATATGAGTCCTACACGAGATCTGAGGTCCAGCGCCAGAAAATGTCTCTTTTTAATGTCTTCTGTAAGGACAGATAAGATGTGGAATTCACAGGAATTCTAAAATTGTGAATCCAAGATTGGGTAAAACCCACCGAGGCCCATTCGGCCCCCGTCTAGTCGCCTATTTCTCCCGCTTCGAAGACTCAAACCTTAATCAGTCGTTGGTCTCGTCTTAGATTCAGGAGCCGGATGTCTATCCCATGCATGTTTAATCCCCTCCCTGTACTACCCTCTACCACCTCTGCTGGAGGCCTGTTTCGAATACTGGCTATACTTCACAATGTTAGCGTATCTTAATTTTAATTGTGGTGTAAACTTGTATAATAGACATTCTTTAGTCAGTCTATACTCAGTAGTACCAAATTATGGTCAAATATTATTGTCAAAAGTTAAAGTGAACATTGTTTATATATTATATATATATATATGCCGGAGTATATAGAATATTATATAAATATATATATAATTATATTATAATATAAATATATATTTAGAATTATAATATATATAATATAAATATATATATATACTGGGGTAAATATTTTTTAATAATTTAAAAACAAATTATTAGCAAAAATGATTAATTTAAACAAATATTTTTCTCCAAAAATGATTCAAGTGAACGTACTTTTGTATACATTTAAGGTTATATCCGTCCCAATTACAAACTTTATTTTTTTGGTCTTATCATACAAAACAGCAGTGTGGCCTCGTCTTGCAAAGTTTAACGTTGAGGGCTTCCACTTATCCCTTTTTTTATACCATTTGACTCATTTCTAAAATGTTATTTTTTTTTTATCAGGGACCATTGATTAACTTGCACGGACCGTATTTATTCCGGACGAGGATATCTGCCCTCAAAGCTGTTTACCGACACTTTCGGCAGGCGGATATTCCCCGTGGAGTTTTCCCGAGATGCTTCGGCAGCGGGGAATGAGTAGAGTAATTGAAAAAGAATATAAAAAAAAAAAAAACCCACCGGGGGAAGTAAGTCACGTCAACGCTATCCACATCACCCTTGGCTTCTGGCCACCTCTCCATCGTCGACGGAGTCATCCTAATGGGCCGCGAAGCCGTCCGCGGCCGAAATAAGTCTCCATGGACCTAATTGAGGAACTCACCTAAAAATCCTTTGACTGAGCGGCCGCGAGGTTCTGCATGCAGAGAGGAAGATGAAAAGGCGAGGAGCGAACTGACAGCTGCTTACAAATCAATCGCTAATAGGAAGAACTTTGGGTTACAGAGTCTACCCGGCAAGTCTCGGTGCCGAGAGGCACTTCATGCGGACGGCGAAGTCTAAGAGTAGGTTTGGATTGCAAATAATGATATAATGGAGGGGGGGATGTTGCGGAAGCTCTTAGGAATTGAAGTTGAAGTATGATATACAGCCAGAGACGATTGAAAATGATATTGGATTGTTTCGTACAAAAAAATCTATTGTTTTTGGGGGTTTTTAAAACAAATAAAGAAAAAAGAAATACTTAAATACTAATTAGGTTAATGAATAACTTTGGTCTCTACCTACTCATTAAAAAGATAGAAATAAAATAAGAAAGATAAGAGGGTAGATAAATATCAGACATAGTAATAATTAGACAGAATTTTTTCAGAATTTGTCTGAAAATGAGGAGGGGTCCCAACGAAACAGGAAGCTGAAAGCTCTGAATTTTTATTTGACTCGATTTTCTGCACTCTCTGTCGCACTCTTGCTCAATGTCTCCTTTTCCTCAGCTCCTTGTTCTCCGCTTCTCCTCCTTCTTCATGTTGTCTTCATTCTTCTTTCCTCTCTGATGTTCTGCTGCATTACCCTGGCTTCCGGGAGCACCACCAATCAGAGGAGAGGCTGTCACCCTGCTGCACGCCGAGGCCCCGCCCTAAAGCGGAAGTGCTCCAGGAGCCCAGGGTAACGCAGCGGATCACCAGGAGAAGAGAGAAAGAAGAATGAAGACACGTGGAGACACGGAGACATAAAGGGAGCGAGAGCGTGTGACAGTGCATGGGCGATGACAAATTTAGTTTCCGAATTAAAAAAAGCCCTACGAATTTCTTTCAAAAAACGAAACAAAAAATATATACGAATGGTTTACGGTCCATGTGCACAGGTTTGATAAATAATACTACCTTTATAGTGATTGTCGGATATGAATATTATTCTGAGTAATTCAAACATTAAATAAAAAAAATAACACAATTCTAACACATGATGGCTTCCAGTGCTGCCTCGTTATTTCTTTTAAAGCTGACTTTTTTTTCCTCGTATCAAATTAAAAATACATTTTTCAAAATATTTCTCTATTTTAAAACAGTTCTAGTTTTTGCCCCATAATATAAAGTTTTCAGGCAGCTGCATATCAGCCATTTGCATGATTCTCGCTCTGTTATCTGACCCCCGATCTACTAAACCCCCCCCACTCCTTATCATACTGCCTGTGGGGGACAATAGAATGGCACAGTCTTAATCACCATCATGGACACTCTGACTAATGAAAGTCTATGGAGGAACGGACTTCATTAGCGTCGCCATAAAGCATCAGCTCAGTGTGGTGTTTGAGCCGGGAAAGTCACCCAAATTATCACATGGCTGACAGCAACGGCGGCTCCAGGTCTGCAGATAAAGGGAGTTTTTTGAGACAAAATTAGATAAAACCAGGGTTTTTTCCACACTGACCGACATTACTGTATACAGCGCTGGGGTGTAAGGAGAAAAACATTCTCTTCCCAAAAAAATGTTGATAAATAGAGAAGAAAATCAGATTATATTTTCTATGATGGGGAATTAAACCTTGAAGCTGAGTCGCTATGGTTGCCGGTAAGGGGTGGATATAAAACGTAAAGGGTTAACCACGGCTGCCGTATCTCGGCCTTAGCACCGGGGTGGATGGGAGAGTCGCAGCGAATCTATATGCGGCGTGCGAGTGCGGAATCAGGAAGCCGCCCCGGTGTTTATCGCATCCCGACAGATCTGCACGGCCCGAGGCGACGTCCTTTACCTGCAGATCCGAAACGCGAGGTGACAGCTTAGCGATGCTTCTCGCCGCTCAGCATTTCTCCGTTCCCCGGCACAGAGGATTGGAAGGATTCGCCCCGTGCAACAGGAAACGAAAACCAAATAAAATAACCTTCCTGGCATCTTTTGGGGGTTTACTTTACTGAGAGAGTGGTGGATAAGTGGAACAGCCTCCCAGCAGAAGTGGTAGAGGGTAATACAGCAAGGGGATTTAAACCTAACTATACTTAACTCTTGATAATTAGCTTTTTTTGCATATTCTTTAATCCAAATTCATATAGGAGCTGGGAAAATTAAGAAATGTACTTGATTCTACTGGTTTTGTCGAAGCGCTGCCCAGTAGAGGAGGGCGATATCTCTAAATGTATATTTTAATTTTTTGGCTGCTTCATCCATCTTTTTCACCAAATAGTGTTTTTCTGAACCCATTTCAGCCCCACGGACCCGTTACTTTATTTAACGGTGGATCTAGATGCGGAAATGAATAATTATTAAACGTAGGAAAGAGTGGATTTTT